>CM042258.1:2423296-2425796 GCA_023566225.1 Romanogobio albipinnatus | reverse complement strand
GTGTGTTCTGATGTGTGTTCTGATGTGTTCTGATGTGTGTTCTGATGTGTGTTCTGATGTGTGTTCTGATGTGTTCTGATGTGTGTTCTGATGTGTGTTCTGATGTGTTCTGGTGTGTTCTGGTGTGTTCTGATGTGTTCTGATGTGTTCTGATGTGTGTTCTGATGTGTGTTCTGATGTGTTCTGGTGTGTTCTGATGTGTTCTGATGTGTTCTGATGTGTTCTGGTGTGTTCTGATGTGTTCTGATGTGTTCTGATGTGTGTTCTGATGTGTTCTGATGTGTGTTCTGATGTGTTCTGGTGTGTTCTGATGTGTGTTCTGATGTGTGTTCTGATGTGTGTTCTGATGTGTTCTGATGTGTGTTCTGATGTGTTCTGATGTGTTCTGGTGTGTGTTCTGATGTGTTCTGGTGTGTTCTGATGTGTGTTCTGGTGTGTTCTGGTGTGTTCTGATGTGTTCTGGTGTGTGTTCTGATGTGTGTTCTGATGTGTTCTGATGTGTTCTGGTGTGTTCTGGTGTGTTCTGATGTGTTCTGATGTGTTCTGATGTGTTCTGGTGTGTGTTCTGATGTGTGTTCTGATGTGTTCTGATGTGCTCTGATGTGTTCTGGTGTGTGTTCTGATGTGTGTTCTGATGTGTTCTGATGTGCTCTGATGTGTTCTGATGTGTTCTGATGTGTGTTCTGATGTGTGTTCTGATGTGTTCTGATGTGTGTTCTGATGTGTTCTGATGTGTTCTGATGTGTGTTCTGATGTGTGTTCTGATGTGTTCTGGTGTGTTCTGGTGTGTTCTGATGTGTTCTGATGTGTGTTCTGATGTGTTCTGATGTGTTCTGATGTGTGTTCTGATGTGTGTTCTGATGTGTGTTCTGATGTGTTCTGATGTGTGTTCTGATGTGTTCTGATGTGTTCTGATGTGTGTTCTGATGTGTGTTCTGATGTGTTCTGGTGTGTTCTGGTGTGTTCTGATGTGTGTTCTGATGTGTTCTGATGTGTGTTCTGATGTGTTCTGATGTGTGTTCTGATGTGCTCTGATGTGTTCTGGTGTGTGTTCTGATGTGTTCTGATGTGTTCTGATGTGTTCTGATGTGCTCTGATGTGTGTTCTGATGTGTTCTGGTGTGTTCTGATGTGTTCTGATGTGTTCTGATGTGTGTTCTGATGTGTTCTGATGTGTTCTGATGTGTGTTCTGATGTGCTCTGATGTGTTCTGGTGTGTGTTCTGATGTGTTCTGATGTGTTCTGATGTGCTCTGATGTGTTCTGGTGTGTGTTCTGATGTTTGTTCTGATGTGTTCTGATGTGTTCTGATGTGTTCTGATGTGTTCTGATGTGTGTTCTGATGTTTGTTCTGATGTGTTCTGATGTGTTCTGATGTGTTCTGATGTGTTCTGATGTGTGTTCTGATGTGCTCTGATGTGTTCTGGTGTGTGTTCTGATGTTTGTTCTGATGTGTTCTGATGTGTTCTGATGTGTTCTGATGTGTTCTGATGTGTGTTCTGATGTGCTCTGATGTGTTCTGATGTGTTCTGATGTGCTCTGATGTGTTCTGATGTGTTCTGATGTGTGTTCTGATGTGTGTTCTGATGTGTTCTGATGTGCTCTGATGTGTTCTGATGTGTGTTCTGATGTGTGTTCTGATGTGTTCTGATGTGTGTTCTGATGTGTGTTCTGATGTGTGTTCTGATGTGTTCTGATGTGTGTTCTGATGTGTGTTCTGATGTGCTCTGATGTGTGTTCTGATGTGTGTTCTGATGTGTTCTGATGTGTGTTCTGATGTGTGTTCTGATGTGTTCTGATGTGCTCTGATGTGTTCTGATGTGTGTTCTGATGTGTGTTCTGATGTGTGTTCTGATGTGTGTTCTGATGTGTTCTGATGTGTGTTCTGATGTGTGTTCTGATGTGCTCTGATGTGTTCTGATGTGTGTTCTGATGTGTGTTCTGATGTGTTCTGATGTGTTCTGATGTGTGTTCTGATGTGTGTTCTGATGTGTTCTGATGTGTTCTGATGTGTGTTCTGATGTGTGTTCTGATGTGTTCTGATGTGTTCTGATGTGTGTTCTGATGTGTGTTCTGATGTGTTCTGATGTGTTCTGATGTGTGTTTTGATGTGTGTTCTGGTGTGTTCTGGTGTGTTCTGATGTGTTCTGATGTGTTCTGATGTGTGTTCTGATGTGTTCTGATGTGTGTTCTGATGTGTGTTCTGATGTGTTCTGATGTGTTCTGATGTGTGTTCTGATGTGTGTTCTGATGTGTTCTGATGTGTTCTGATGTGTGTTTTGATGTGTGTTCTGGTGTGTTCTGGTGTGTTCTGATGTGTTCTGATGTGTTCTGATGTGTGTTCTGATGTGTTCTGATGTGTTCTGATGTGTTCTGATGTGTTCTGATGTGTGTTCTGATGTGTTCTGATGTGTGTTCTGATGTGTGTTCTGATGTGTTCTGGTGTGCTCTGATGTGTTCTGATGTGTGTTCTGATGTGTTCTGATGTGTGTTCTGATGTGT
>CM042258.1:2375796-2415796 GCA_023566225.1 Romanogobio albipinnatus | reverse complement strand
AGATGGATGGGTAGATGGATGGATGGATGGATGGATGGATGGATGGGTGGGTGGATAGATGGATGGGTGGATAGATGGATGGATGGATGGATGGGTGGATGGATGGATGGGTGGATAGATGGATGGATGGATGGATGGATGGTGGATGGGTGGGTGGATAGATGGATGGGTGGATGGATGGGTGGGTGGATAGATGGATGGGTGGATAGATGGATGGATGAATGGGTGGATAGATGGATGGGTGGATGGATGGATGGGTGGATAGATGGATGGGTGGATAGATGGATGGATGGATGGATGGGTGGGTGGATAGATGGATGGGTGGCAGATGGACGGATGGATGGGTGGATAGATGGATGGGTGGATAGATGGATGGGTGGCAGATGGACGGATGGATGGGTGGATAGATGGATGGGTGGATAGATGGATGGGTGGCAGATGGACGGATGGATGGGTGGATAGATGGATGGGTGGCAGATGGACGGATGGATGGGTGGATAGATGGATGGGTGGCAGATGGACGGATGGATGGATGGATGGATGGATGGATGGATGGATGGATGGGTGGATAGATGGATGGGTGGCAGATGGATGGGTGGCAGATGGACGGATGGATGGATGGGTGGATAGATGGATGGGTGGCAGATGGATGGATGGATGGGTGGCAGATGGATGGATGGATGGGTGGATAGATGGATGGGTGGCAGGTGGATGGGTGGATAGATGGATGGATGGCAGATGGATGGGTGGCAGATGGATGGATGGATCGGTGGATAGATGGATGGGTGGCGGATGGACGGATGGATGGATGGATGGGTGGATAGATGGATGGGTGGGTGGCAGATGGATGGGTGGGTGGCAGATGGATGGGTGGCGGATGGACGGATGGATGGATGGATGGATGGGTGGATAGATGGATGGGTGGCGGATGGACGGATGGATGGATGGATGGATGGGTGGATAGATGGATGGGTGGCGGATGGACGGATGGATGGGTGGGTGGCAGATGGATGGGTGGCGGATGGACGGATGGATGGGTGGATAGATGGATGGATGGATGGGTGGATAGATGGATGGGTGGCAGATGGATGGATGTATAGTTTGTATCTCCTCTGTAATGGTGTTCAGGCTCATCTCATGTGATCGTTGTTGTTTGTGTCTGTCGTTGTTTCCTGAGGAACTGATCTCTGATCTGCCGCCCAGCTCTCCCTGTCATCACACACACACACACACACACACACACACACACACACACACACACACACACACACACACACGCCGTCAGCTGATGTATGATGCCACTGGAATATATCTGTCATCTGATCGGTGTGTATGGAATCTAATTGTGTGTAATGCGTCTCGTTTCCGATGATGGATCAGATTTAATCTCAGGCTCTGTTGTAAAGCAGTTTTACAGCGATTGTGTCGTTTGTTCCTGAAGCTTCAGTTCTGGAGCTCTAACACATTCCCATCTATTTATAGAGTCTGATCAGAGTCCAACACAGGCTAAAGAGAACCCGACACACTTAAACACTTTCAAACGAGTGTGTGTAGAACAGAGGCTTTATATTCATATTATTATAGATTTACGTGGAAGTAAATGTTGATCTGCTCATTCTTGATTTTCCACATCTTAGAATAATAGTGACGTGATGATGCTTCTACTTCAACATATGCTTGTGCAATTCATTCATAACAATCTTAATTTGCAAATAAATTCATACACCAAATTGACACTATCATTCTGAAGCTTGGGGTCAGCAAGAAATTAATGTTTTTATTTATCAAGTGACAGTAAAGATTTATATATAATGTTGCAAAAGATTATATTATTTCTAATAAATGCTGATCTTTTGATCTTTCTGTTCATCAAAGAATCCTGAAAAATAAAATATATCACGGTTTCCACACAAATATGATTGTTTTCAACATTGATAATAATCATAAATGTTTGTCAGATCCTCATATGAGAATGATTAGTGAAGGGTCATGTGACACTGAAGACTGGAGTAATGATGATAAATTCAGCTTTGATCACAGGAATAAATGACACTTTACTAAATATTCACATAGAGAACAGCAGATTTACACTGGAATAATATTTCACAATTTTTACTGTATTTTAATCAAATTAATGCAGCCTTGATGAGCAGAAGAGATTATTATCAAAAACAAAAAAATTGTACCGATAGATAGATAGATAGATAGATAGATAGATAGATAGATAGATAGATAGATAGATAGATAGATAGATAGATAGATAGATAGATAGATAGATAGATAGATAGATAGATAGATAGATAGATGGATGGATGGATGGATGGATGGACGGACGGACGGACGGACGGATAGATAGATAGTTGGATGGATGGATAGATAGATGGATGGATGGATGGATGGATGATGGACGGATAGATAGATAGATAGATAGATAGATAGATAGATAGATAGATAGATAGATAGATAGATAGATAGATAGATAGATAGATAGATAGATAGATAGATGGATGGATGGATGGATGGATGGATGGATGGATGGATGGATGGATGGATGGATGGATGGATGGATGGATGGATGGATGGATGGATGGATGGATGGATGGACGGACGGACGGACGGATGGGTGATGGAGGGATAGATAGATAGATAGTTGGATGGATGGATGGATAGATAGATGGATGGATGGATGATGGACGGATAGATAGATAGATAGATAGATAGATAGATAGATAGATAGATAGATAGATAGATAGATAGATAGATAGATAGATGGATGGATGGATGGATGGATGGATGGATGGATGGATGGATGGATGGATGGATGGATGGATGGATGGATGGACAGATGGATGGATTGATGGACGGATGGACAGATAGATAGATAGATAGATAGATAGATAGATAGATAGATAGATAGATAGATAGATAGATAGATAGATAGATAGATAGATAGATAGATGGATGGATGGATGGATGGATGGATGGATGGATGGATGGATGGATGGATGGATGGATGGATGGATGGATGGATGGAGATAGATGGATGGATGGATGGATGGATGGATGGATGGATGGATGGATGGATGGATGGATTATAGATAGATGGATGGATGGATGGATGGATGGATGGACATAGATAGATAGATAGATAGATAGATAGATAGATAGATAGATAGATAGATAGATGGATGGATGGATGGATGGATGGATGGATGGATGGATGGATGGATGGATGGATGGATGGATGGATGGATGGATGGATGGATGGATGGATGGATGGATGGATTATAGATAGATGGATGGATGGATGGATGGATGGATGGATGGATGGATGGATGGATGGATGGATGGATTATAGATAGATAGATGGATGGATGGATGGATGGATGGATGGATGGATGGATGGACATAGATAGATAGATAGATAGATAGATAGATAGATAGATAGATAGATAGATAGATAGATAGATAGATAGATAGATAGATAGATAGATAGATAGATAGATAGATAGATAGATAGATAGATAGATAGATAGATAGATAGATAGATAGATAGATGTTTTACTGTATTTTACTACATTTTATAAAAAAACAAAACATCTTACCAACCCTGAACTGTTGAAGACTAGATGTGATGATGTAATGTGATGCTGCTGTATTTACTCACTCTTCAAGAAACCTGAACATAATTGTTCTAATAATTGTCTATCGTTCACACTCAATAAAGGCTCGAGAGCACGTCAGATACAGTGAGGGAATGCATCATATAGATCATCTGCTCTGTCTGGAGGAATCAGGGCTGTCATGTTAGCGTGTCCGTGATCAGAGCTGTTCAACTTCTCCATCGTGAGCTGTCAAAGCGTGCAGCCGATTAACACCTACGCCGTCATCATGAAGACTGTGATTTACAGAGGCAGTGACATTTCGTCTGCCTTGATAAGTCTCTTCAGATACGAGAGGGTCGGCGGCCCCACCCGCTGAGTCCTCTTCAAATAATGGGGCATGCGCTAAACGCGTGCGATTAGCTGTTTAAATGTCCTCCTTGAGTGGATAACGCTTTTGACCTTTACATCACTGCGCTTTTCCCTTCTCCACCCGTGTGTCATATCCGAGCAGTCAGAAATGCAGCAGGCTTGGCGTGAACTCCACCATTAACCTGAGAGGAAAGCCTGCTGTGATGGCGAGTACACTGTCCCTCGTGTGTCATCTACTGGCACTTAGTGTTGAGCTTCTCTCGCTGAGCCCATAGAGTGGGCGGCTTGACCTTATTTGATCTTATAAAATGCTATGAGTAATCTTATATCAAAGTAACTGTACACTAGTGATGAAAAGTTTGGGGTCGGTTCGATTTTCTTAATGCTTTTGAAGAAGTGTCTTCTGCTCGTCAAGACTGCATTCATGTGATCAAAAATACAGTAAAAATTGTGTTTGGGGTCAGTATAATTTTGTAATATTTTTGACTTCTGCTCATCAAGACTGCATTCATTTGATAAATACAGTAAAAATTGTGTAATATTATTCCAGTGTAAATCATTTTTAAATTATAATAATATTTCAAAATTTTTACTGTATTTTTGATCTAATAAAGTCAGCCTTGGTGAGCAGAAGAGACTCAAAAACATTAAACAATCTTACCAACCTCAAACTGTAAAAGATTAGATGTGATGATGTTGAATATGATTTTTACTGCTGTATTCATTCACAAATCAAGAAACCTTAAAATAAATTGTGTTGAAAATACAGTAAAAATAGTGTTCAAAAGTTTGGGTTGTTTTATGTTTTTGATAAGAGTCTCTTCTGCTCCTCAAGGCTGCATTATTTTGATCAAATATACAGTAAAAATGTGTTGAAAATACAGTAAAAATAGCGTTTGGGGTCAGTACGATATTTTGTTTTTGATAAAAGTCTTCTGCTCCTCAAGACTGCATTCATTTGATCAAAAATACAGTAAAAATGTGTTGAAAATACAGTTAAAATAGCGTTTGGGGTCAGTACGATATTTTGTTTTTGATAAAAGTCTTCTGCTCGTCAAGACTGCATTCATTTGATCAAAAATACAGTAAAAATTGTGTTTGGGGTCAGTATAATTTTGTAATATTTTTGACTTCTGCTCGTCAAGACTGCATTTATTTGATCAAAAATACAGTAAAAATTGTGTTTGGGGTCAGTATAATTTTGTAATATTTTTGACTTCTGCTCGTCAAGACTGCATTCATTTGATGTGAAAAATACAGTAAAATTGTGTAATATTATTCCAGTGTAAATCATTATTAAATTATAATAATATTTCAAAATTTTTACTGTATTTTTAATCTAATAAAGTCAGCCTTGGTGAGCAGAAGAGACTCAAAAACATTAAACAATCTTACCAACCTCAAACTGTAAAAGATTAGATGTGATGATGTTGAATATGATTTGTATTGATATATTGAAATACAGTAAAAATAGTGTTCAAAAGTTTGGGTTGTTTTATGTTTTTGATTAGAGTCTCTTCTGCTCATCAAGGCTGCATTATTTTGATCAAATATACAGTAAAAATGTATTGAAAATACAGTAAAATTAGCGTTTGGGGTCAGTACGATATTTTGTTTTTGATAAAAGTCTTCTGCTCGTCAAGACTGCATTCATTTGATCAAAAATACAGTAAAAATTGTGAGATATTATTACAATGTAAATCAGCTGTTTTCTGTATGAATATATCATAAAGTGTAATTTATTCCTGTGATCAAAGCTGAATTTATCATCATTACTCCAGTCTTCAGTGTCACATGACCCTTCACTAATCATTCTCATATGAGGATTTGCTGCGCAATTATTGTCTCTTTTTATTTGTAAGTCAATGGACACACACCAGAAGATCAAACAATTCCTATTAAATTTATGAATTAAGTCTGTCATCTGAGCAAAAACAGCTTCACATTATTAAAAAAGCCTCAAACTAATAATATAAATCACATATATCGACTGCACTAAAGCCGGTAATCGGTGGAGAAAGCCTCCGCGGCCTTCATTGTCCCCGTTCGCTCGTCCTGATTGGCTCTGAAAGGTTTTTCCCCAGCGGTGGGGAAGCAGTTCTAAACACGATCAGATGAGAAGCGAACACTCGCCACAATCACAACACGCTCTTCGTGGAGATATATCACGGTGTCAGGGGAGCCTGAGAGGGCATATACATTCCCTTCATTCAATAAGCTCTTTCCTCTCGGAGCATTTCTCATCATCAGCTGGATTACCGGTGTCGTGAGCACCAGCCGACACGCATGCTCCTGTTTAGGCTGCGGGCTGTGCAGATGTCAGCTGGATGTTTCATTTTCCCTCATTTCACCACCCAGCCGGCGCTATGATGATGTCGCTGCTCTTATTGATGCTGTCAACACAGAGAGACCTTTAAATGGCTCTTCACTGTAAAAAGCGTGGAGGTTTGGAGGCCATGAGTTTAAAAGTTTTTGATTAAAAACATCACGTAATTTCTGTAATACTGCAGATGTTACCTATCCATTTCAACAGGAAACAAGAATGAAAGGATGCGTAACATACCCTTTTATGTAAGCTGAGCCAAGCTGTTTTTTGGTACAACATAACTTATCATTTATTTAGGCTAAGCATATTTATTACATAAGTTAGGTCATACTTTGAATTCCTTTTTCTGTTCATCATCATTTTTAAGAGTCCATGTTTATTTCTGTTACTTCTCAATATTTATAAATTCATCCACAATTCATAGAGTACACATGTCATTGAGGTAAAAGAAGGCCTGAGGTCCAAAAGTCATTGAAAACTGCAAACAAGTGAGAAAAATGGCTCAGGTCCAAAATTCATTTTAAAAAATGTGGGGAAAGTTTGGGTGGTGCCATCCCCAATAAACTGTTTACTAAACACATTTAACCGGAACAAGCCTTTGATGGAAACATGCATATGGTGTATTCCCCACTAGACATTCTACATTCCCAGAACGTTCTGAGACGGTCATGATGTGGAGTTCTCTAAAGGGTTGGGGGGACGTTATTTGTCGAACCTTCATGGAGCATTCAGGACATTCTGGGAACGTTTAGGGGACCATATTTTATTTGGAAATTTGATGTTCCCAGAACGTTCTGAGACGGTCATGATGTGGAATTCTTTAAAGGGTTGGGGGGACGTTGTTATTTGTCGGACCTTCAGGGAGCATCCAGGATGTTCTCGGAAAGTTTAGGGGACCGTATTTTATTTGGAAATTTGATGTTCTTAGAACATCCCCGCTGGTGTCAAGGACATCACTAACGTTCCCAGAACGTTCTGACACAGTCATGATGTGGAGTTCTCTAAAGGGTTGGGGGGACGTTATTTGTCGAACCTTCATGGAGCATTCAGGACATTCTGGGAACGTTTAGGGGACCATATTTTATTTGGAAATTTGATGTTCCCAGAACGTTCTGAGACGGTCATGATGTGGAATTCTTTAAAGGGTTGGGGGGACGTTGTTATTTGTCGGACCTTCAGGGAGCATTCAGGATGTTCTCGGAAAGTTTAGGGGACCATATTTTATTTGGAAATTTGATGTTCCCAGAACGTTCTGAGACGGTCATGATGTGGAGTTCTCTAAAGGGTTGGGGGGACATTATTTGTCAGACCTTCATGGAGCATTCAGGACATTCTGGGAACGTTTAGGGGACCATATTTTATTTGGAAATTTGATGTTCCCAGAACGACCCGCTGGTGTCAAGGACATCACTAACGTTCCCAGAACGTTCTGAGACGGTCATGATGTGGAGTTCTCTAAAGGGTTGGGGGGACGTTGTTATTTGTCGGACCTTCATGGAGCATTCAGGACATTCTGGGAACGTTTAGGGGACCATATTTTATTTGGAAATTTGATGTTCCCAGAACGACCCGCTGGTGTCACTAACGTTCCCAGAACGTTCTGAGACTGTCATGATGTGGAGTTCTCTAAAGGGTTGGGGGGACGTTGTTATTTGTCGGACCTTCATGGAGCATTCAGGACATTCTGGGAACGCTTAGGGGACCATATTTTATTTGTAAATTTTATGTTCTTAGTACGTCCCCGCTGGTGTCAAGGACGTCACTAACGTTCCCAGAACATCCCGAAGACGGTCATCATGTGGAATTCTCTAAAGGGTTGGGGGGACGTTATTTGCTGGACACTCATGGAATATTCAGGATGTTCTGGGAATGTCTAGGGGACCATCACTATAGGATGTTCCCTTTTGGTCTTTACACCACATTCCCACAACATTTGCAGGATCTTCAGGGGACCTAAAATGTTATTTCTGGTCCTATTTAGGTCCTTCCATCACGTTTACTGAATGCTTTCATGACATGTGTCTGTGAATCAATGTACACTGGACTGCTTTACAAATGAGGGTCAATAAATGCAGGATTTGCACAAAAGTTGCTTTCAAAGATGGATCAATACCAACCCCTCGTGAACATGTAAGTACTGCACTTTATAATGTGTGTGTTTGCAAATGTGCTAATGTGGCTAAAGCTAGCATTGTCTTTAACTGTATTCACACAGACCAGAGCTTGTTATTTTTATTAATTCAGCATTTTCATTACTTCTTAAAAATAAAACAAATGATCTCTGTGAATACAGTCAGAGGCAATGCTAGCTTTAGCCACATTAGCCGTCAGCGTCCTAACCAGCTCAGTTACTGGGATTTTCACACACAACCATTTCTAGGGTTTACAAAGAATGGTGTGAAAAGGGAAACACATCCAGTATGCGGCAGTCCTGTGGGCCAAAATGCCTTGTTGATGCTAGAGGTCAGAGGAGAATGGGCCGACTGATTCAAGCTGATAGAAGAGCAACTTTGACTGAAATAACCACTCGTTACAACCGAGGTGTGCAGCAAAGCATTTGTGAAGCCACAACACGCACAACCTTGAGGCGGATTGGCTACAACAGCAGAAGACCCCACAGTTTCCCACTCATCTCCACTACAAATAGGAAAAAGAGGCTACAATTTGCACCAGCTCACCAAAATTGGACAGTTGAAGACTGGAAAAATGTTGCCTGGTCTGATGAGTCTGGATTTCTGTTGAGACATTCAGATGGTAGAGTCAGAATTTGGCGTAAACAGAATGAGAACATGGATCCATCATGCCTTGTTACCACTGTGCAGGCTGGTGGTGGTGGTGTAATGGTGTGGGGGATGTTTTCTTGGCACACTTTAGGCCCCTTAGTGCCAATTGGGCATGGTTTAAATGCCACGGCCTACCTGAGCATTGTTTCATGTCCATCCCTTTATGACCAGCATGTGCCCATCCTCTGATGGCTACTTCCAGCAGGATAATGCCCCATGTCACAAAGCTCCAATCATTTCAAATTGGTTTCTTGAACATGACAATGAGTTCACTGGACTAAAATGGCCCCCACAGTCCCCAGATCTCAACCCAATAGAGCATCTTTGGGATGTGGTGGAACGGGAGCTTCGTGCCCTGGATGTGCATCCCACAAATCTCCATCAACTGCAAGATGCTCTCCTATCAATATGGGCCAACATTTCTAAAGAATGCTTTCAGCTCCTTGTTGAATCAATGCCAACGTAGAATTAAGGCAGTTCTGAAGGCGAAAGAGGGTCAAACACAGTATTAGTATGGTGTTCCTAATAATCCTTTAGGTGAGTGTGTGTGTATATATATATAGTTTATAACCTTTAGTTTATAATGAGATTACCTTTTTTTATTCTGTGATGGAAACAAGCTTCATAAATATCCGCCCCGTGAGGAGGAATGTGTCACCAGTCACATAAACGGCCTAATTCCCGTTCACTCCTCTCCGGGTATTACAGTGATCCGCGGTGTCGAGGCCCGGGGATAATGGAGATGATGCTGGGATATCATAACAATTTAATTTGTCTTGCACCGGCCACACTCAGAGAGGTAGAGGCGAGCGGGGGCCGAGACGGTAATCTAATAAACACATTTGTTTTCATCGGCCTCCCCTACTACTCTGACCGGCCAGCGCTCGCTTTGAAACAGAAGCTCACTGCTGCTCACATGAAAAACAGTGGGAGCGACGGGAAAACAAGAGCAACACACACCATCTGGTCCGTCAAACGCTGGTGTGTGTGTGACTCACAACTGCGCAACACTCCCACTTCTCTTGTAAATTGACCAAAGGACTCCAGTGCATCAATGTAAAACACAATCTGTTACTAGGCCTCGGCGATATAGCGGAAATAATTATACTTTTCAGCCTTTTGCTGGGATATATGTCGATGTTGTTCGCTCTGCTCATTTCTTTACGTATTTACTCTGAGTGATGAACAGATGAACAATCATTTCAGTCGCACAGTCATTATAAACAAATAGATTCAAAATGTTTTATGCAAGAATGGGTACACTTTATTTTGATGGTCCCCTTTAGACATTCTGTTGACTATAAGTTACGTTGCATGTCAACAAATTCTCATTATGTAGCCTATTAGTAGACGGCTAGTAGAATAAGTAGACATGCAGTTGCATTATAGTAGAATGTCTAAAGTGGACCATTGAAATAAAGTGTTACCAAAAGTTTTAATCTTCACTTTAGTGAACATTTTGTCCTCAGAGTTGATGTGTTAGAAGCAGGAAAAATGGGCAAGTGTAAGGATTTGAGTGAGTTTTGCCAGATTGTGACGGCTAGACGACTGGGTCAGAGCATCTCCAAAACTGCAGCTCTTGTGGGGTGTTCCCGGTCTGCAGTGGTCAGTCTCTATCAAAAGTGCTCCAAGGAAGGACCAGTGGAGAACCGGCCACAGGGTCATGGGCGGCCGAGGCTCATTGATGCACGTGGGGAGCGAAGGCTGGATCAAACAGACGAGATACTGGAGCTCAAACTGCTCAAGAAGTTAATGCTGGTTCTGATAGAAAGGGGTGAGAATACACAGAGCATCTCAGTTTGCATTATACCTGGGGAACACATGGCACCAGGTGCACTATGGGAAGAAGGCGTGGCGGCGGAGGCAGTGATGCTTTGGGCAATGTGCTGCTGGGAAACCTTGGGTCCTCCATCCATGTGGATGTGACTTTGACACGTCCCACCTACCTAAGCATTGTTGAGACCATGTCCAGCCTTTCATGGAGACGGTATTCCCTGTGGCTGTGGCTCTTTCAGCAGATAATGCGCCGCCACAAAGCACAAATGCTTCAGGAATGCTTTGAGGAGCACAACAACGAGTTTGAGGCGTTGACTCGACCTCCAAATTCCCCAGATCTCAATCCAATCGAGCATCTGTGGGATGTGCTCAACAAACAAGTCCGATCCATGGAGGCCCCGCCTCGCAACTTACAGGACTTAAAGGATCTGCTGCTAACATCTTGGTACCAGAGACCACAGCACACCTTCAGGGGTCTAGCGGAGTCCATGCCTCGACGGGGGACCAACACTATATTAGGATGTAATGCCTGATCGGTGTATATCAAAAATAACATTTTTCTGATTTTGTTTCAGTCTATTCATTTTATATGAATTAATATGTAGTTCAATATAAATAATAAATCTGCATGAAAGGAAATCATCAATATTAAATGATTGTTCTGAATGCATGGTTTGCTCTTCTAAGCAAGCAGTTAATAGTTCACACAAGACCCGAGTCTTTTCATCGCCTGTTCATAAAGCGTTCACCTTGACAATTTCTATCTGTGCCAAAACACAGATTCATCATTATTCTTTAAAGAGCGACAGGACAAGTCTAAACGCGTCGCCCACCTCGTCCAACAGCCATGAATAATTCAAAGTCGGCCACTTTTTTCTGCTCGCAGGACTTCAGCAATGACATGAATTGAATACCATTCTTGAGAATTCATCCAAAGATAATAGAAAAAGATATTAATCAGTGTAACCTTTCTCAACTAACAACCTTGTTATTCCTCAAAGCCAAACAAAATGAGAATCTGACGGCGTCGGGGTCTCGTTATTACGGCCGGAATTACACGCATGAGGCTATTGATCATGCCGCGAGGAGAGGCCGCTGCCATAATGAAAAGAAAAATTGTGTTCTCAGGTCCCTCTAGATACGCTTTCGAAAAGGCTGGTCTTTTCTCAACGTCTCAATGCCCGCGTCTGGGATTCTCAGTGGCTTTCGCTGTAGTTTGGGCTCCTGGTCGCTGGAGCGAGTCCCTGCGAAAGCTCTTTAGTAGCTCTGGCTCTCCTAATTGCTTGCATTGGGAGCTCCGGCTCCGGCGGTGCGGACGCTCTCCGCTCGACTCTTAACTTCTAAAGTCGACGCTCCCGGAGCCCTGCGCCTGAGAATATGGATGTTTGTTGATAATTTGTTGGAGCGTCTCACACTGAGATATGAACAGCACTAGAGCGGATATTGAAGCGAATCCTCGCTCTCGGCTGCAGGCCTGCTATTAAACACACACCCGGCTGAAAGCACTTTCTCATTCTCCACACGTGAAACACAATTTCTCCTGCCAGATATGGAGTGATTTCAGAGATTTCGCTTCAAGGTCAGAAGGCCAATGCTGCGAGCCGGTCTCATACTTCATTAACCAAGTGAACAAAGAGATATGATGGCAAATTATTTAATCGGCCCTCAGGTTTTCATCGCTGTGCTAATTTGAACTCAATAATGTCTGATGATTGTTCTTTGTGAAATTATGTTAGTCGTGATGCATGTATGTCTTGAATGCACTGCAGGTTGCTTTGTATGAAAGCATCTGTCTAATGCATACATCAAACGATCGTTTGAGAGATAAAACAGACATACTGTAAGCTTTATATGAAGAACATTTGCGATTTAAAATCCAGAATTGGAAGATTGGGATCAGTAAAGAAAGACATTAGAACTGAAACTGTCAACATGCAAAATAGCATTCAAACGTTTTGGGTCTTGTCATTGTTTGGATGGGGTTTTGTTTCACGTTTTTTATTTTGTTATCTTCAATGTCATGTTTCCTGTTTGTCATGTGATTCCGTTGTGCCCTCATGTGATCATGTCATGTTCTTCCCGAGTCTCTTGTGTCATGTTGTCATTAGGTGTGTTGGACATCGGCTGCGGCTGGATGTAACCGATCGGCGAGAGTAGCCGCGTGCAGGTTTTAGAATAAACACAAAACACGTGATCGCTGTCATGCGGTGAATCTGGCCAATCGTGGAACAGCTGTGTCGTCATCAGAGTCCGTGCAGCCACTCTAGAGAAACTGCACCGCCTGTATTAGCGGCTGCTCTCGAATCGCTCTTGCTGTACTTTGATGCCATACGGCACTGTCACGTGACGTCAGCGCTATCTCAAGTCGGACAAAATTTCTAACCGGCATGCACTGCTTCAAGTTAGCCGCCGATCGGTCTGCGCATCGTTGTATCAAGTCGAACAAGCCTATTGGATTATTTAGTCATGTGAGTTCTGTCATTGGTTGATTGTCTTGATTGTTCACAGGTGTCCCTTGTCTTGTCATTAGTAGTCTGTGTATTTAAGCCCTCATGTTTGCCATGTTCCCTTGTCTAGTATTGTTTGTGTCACGTCCGTTGGCGAGTTCACGTCCGTTGGCGAGTTCACATCGGCTGGCGAGTTCACGTCCGTTGGCGAGATCACGTCCGTTGGCGAGTTCACGTCCGTTGGCGAGATCACGTCCGTTGGCGAGTTCACATCCGCTGGCGAGATCACGTCCGCTGGCGAGTTCACGTCCATTGGCGAGATCACGTCCGCTGGCGAGTTCACGTCCGCTGGCGAGTTCACATCGGCTGGCGAGATCACGTCCGTTGGCGAGTTCACATCCGTTGGCGAGTTCACGTCCGCTGGCGAGATCAGGTCCGTTGGCGAGTTCACGTCCGCTGGCGAGTTCACGTCCGCTGGCGAGTTCACGTCCGTTGGCGAGTTCACGTCCGTTGGCGAGTTCACGTCCGTTGGCGAGTTCACGTCCGTTGGCGAGTTCACGTCCGTTGGCGAGTTCACGTCCGTTGGCGAGTTCACGTCCGTTGGCGAGTTCCCGTCCGCTGGCGAGATCACGTCCGCTGGCGAGATCACGTCCGTTGGCGAGTTCACGTCCGTTGGCGAGTTCACGTCCGTTGCCGAGTTCACGTCCGTTGGCGAGTTCGCGTCCGTTGGCGAGTTCACGTCCATTGCCAAGTTCACGTCCGTTGGCGAGTTCACGTCGGTTGGCGAGATCACGTCCGTAGCCGAGTTCACGTCCGTTGGCGAGTTCACGTCCGTTGGCGAGATCACGTCCGTTGGCGAGTTCACGTCCGTTGGCGAGTTCACGTCCGTTGGCGAGTTCACGTCCGTTGGCGAGATCACGTCCGTTGGCGAGTTCGCGTCCGTTGGCGAGTTCACGTCCGTTGGCAAGATCACGTCCGTTGGCGAGATCACGTCCGCTGGCGAGTTCACGTCCGTTGCCGAGATCACGTCCGTTGGCGAGTTCACGTCCGTTGGCGAGATCACGTCCATGGTCAAGTTCACGTCCGTTGCCGAGATCACGTCCGTTGGCGAGTTCACGTCCGTTGGCGAGATCACGTCCATGGTCAAGTTCACGTCCGTTGCCGAGATCACGTCCGTTGGCGAGTTCACGTCCGTTGGCGAGATCACGTCCGTTGGCGAGATCACGTCCGTTGGCGAGTTCACGTCCGTTGCCGAGTTCACGTCCGTTGGCGAGTTCACGTCCGTTGGCGAGATCACGTCCATGGTCGAGTTCACGTCCGTTGGCGAGATCACGTCCGTTGGCGAGTTCACGTCCGTTGGCGAGTTCACGTCCGTTGGCGAGATCACGTCCGTTGGCGAGATCACGTCCGTTGGCGAGTTCACGTCCGTTGGCGAGTTCACGTCCGTTGGCGAGATCACGTCCATGGTCGAGTTCACGTCCGTTGGCGAGATCACGTCCGTTGGCGAGTTCACGTCCGTTGGCGAGTTCACGTCCGTTGGCGAGATCACGTCCGTTGGCGAGATCACGTCCGTTGGCGAGATCATGTCCGTTGGCGAGTTCACGTCCGTTGCTGAGATCACGTCCGTTGGCGAGATCACGTCCGTTGGCGAGTTCACGTCCGCTGGGGACGTTGGTGAGGTCAAGTCCGCTGGTGAGTTCACTTCCGTTGGCGAGTTCACGTCTGTTGGCGACGTTGGCGAGTTCACGTCCACGGGGGAGTTCACGTCCGTTGGCGTGATCCTGAGATTTGATGCTCAACAATACATATTTTTGTGGAAACTGTGATTTTTTTTTTTCAGGATTCTTTGATGAATAGAAAGTTCAAAAGAACAGCATTTATTTGAAATATAATCTTTTGTAACATTATAAATGCCTTTACTGTCACTTTTGATGAATTTAATACTATACAGGAAGCTGCATAATATAGTAAACATAGTCATTTTTTATTTGTGAAGTGATAGTGCAGTCGAACAGCTGGTTATAACACTCGTTCTTTCAGTTTCCAGAGATTTTCAAAAAGGTCATCCCTGACCGTGAGAGATACATCGCCTTTGCTTAATACAGATCACCTGCCTTCGATGGATGATTTATCACGCCGAGGCCGCTGGAGAGATATGAGTAACGGCTGGAGTTATGCCTCCCTGTATTCTCCGATGGGCTGCATTATGATGCTGTTTAAAGCAGATTCCTCGGGCTAGAAGGCCTATCTGCCATCCGATCGGTCTCCTTCCATCAGACCCCTGCAGAAATCAAAGACGGGTCTCAGACGGCGTGGGACGGACAGACAGCGCCGTGCGGACGGGTGTTAGCACTAAATATGAGTTGACCCCTGACGGTAATGGGCTCTCACTGGGTGTCGCAGAGTAATTTGTCTGCCAGCGAGGTGACACGGAGAGTAAATGTTTGTCTTGGGTCTGTGTTTACAGTGTTTACTCAAGCTTATGAGCAATAGGGATCCTGAAGAATAATCTTTCCCATCTCTCTCTCTCTCTCTCTCTCTCTCTCTCTCTCTCTCTCTCTCTCTCTCTCTCTTCTCTCTCTCTCTCTCGTCCTGTGTCTTACATTCCCACTGGCAAGGTGTCGAGACCTATTATACTAAATGAGAAATAGCCCATCGCATTATGATACAATAGGGTAATTTATAACTCTATTTTTATGTAGACACTTTACATACTAATCACATTTTGCCCAATTAAATAAGGGATAGTTCATCTAAAAAATTACCACTCCATCTTTTACTCACCTTCATGATTTTTTGTCTTCTGTAAAACAGAAAAGATGTTTATCAGAAGATCCTGGGGGCTTTTTTCTATATAATCATATTCATATAGCTTTGTGCAAGAAAAAACCCCTGAAATTAAAAGTTCTCGTTTGCACTTACACAGCCATTCAAAACGTTTTGGAAAGACATTTACTTTTATTAATTAAGGTTGCATTAATTGATCAAAAGTAAAGGCATTTATAATGTTACAAAAGATTCTATTTCAAACAAATGCTGTTCTTTTGAACTTTCTATTAAAAATATGATGTATGACTGTTTCCACAAACATATGAACTGTTTTCAACACTGATAATAATCATAAATGTGTCTTGAGCATCAGATCCTCATATGAGAATGATTAGTGAAGGATCATGTGACACTGAAGACTGGAGTAATGATGATAAATTCAGCTTTGATCACAGGAATAAATTACACTTTAATATATATTCACATAGAGAACAGCAGATTTACACTGGAGTAATATTTCACTGTATTTACTTTATCAAAAACATTTAAAAAAAACCATACTGACCCCAAACTTTTAAACAATAGTTTTACTGTATTTTAATCAAGTGAATGCAGCCATCATGAGCAAAAGAGACTTTTATCAAAAACAATAAAAATTGTATGACCTCAAACTTTTGAACGCTATTTTTACTGTATTTTCAACAATTTCTACTGTATTTATAATCAAATTAATGCAGCCTTCATAAGCAAAAGAGACTTTATAAAAAAACATTTAAAAATCGAACCAACCCCAAACTTTTGAACGCTATTTTTACTGTATTTTCTACACAATTTTTTTTACTGTATTTCTGATCAAATGAAGCATGACCCCGAAATTTTTAACCCTATTTTTACTGTATTTTAAACACAATTTCTACTGTATTTATAATCAAATTAATGCAGCCTTGATGAGCAGAAGAGACTCTTATTAAAAACATGAAAAAATCGTACGACCCCAACCTTTTGAACGCTATTTTTACTGTATTTTCTACACTATTTTTTTTTACTGTATTTCTGATCAAATAAATGCAGCCTTCATAAGCAGAAGAGACTTTATCAAAAAATTTACAAAATCGTACGACCCCAACCTTTTGAACCCTATTTTTACTGTATTTTCTACACAATTTTACTGTATTTCTGATCAAATGAATGCAGCCTTCATAAAAGGGAAGAGACTTTATCAAAAACATTTAAAAATCGAACCAACCCCAAACTTTTGAACGCTATTTCACTGTATTTTAATCAAGTGAATCCAGCCTTCATGAGCAAAAGAGACTTTTATCAAAAACAATAAAAAATTGTACGACCCCAACTTTTGAAGGCTATTTTTACTGTATTTTCAACAATTTCTACTGTATTTATAATCAAATTAATGCAGCCTTCATAAGCAGAAGAGACTTTATAAAAAACATTTAAAAATCGAACCAACCCCAAACTTTTGAACGCTATTTCACTGTATTTTAATCAAGTGAATCCAGCCTTCATGAGCAGAAGAGACTTTATCAAAAACAATAAAAAATTGTACGACCCCAAACTTTTGAAGGCTATTTTTACTGTATTTTCAACAAAATATTTACTGTATTTATAATCAAATAAATGCAGCATTGATGAGCAGAAGAGACTTTATAAAAACATTTAAAAATCAAACCAACCCCAACCTTTTGAACGCTATTTTTACTGTATTTTAATCAAATGAATGCAGCCTTCATGAGCAAAAGAGACTTTTATCAAAAACAATAAAAAATTGTACGACCCCAAACTTTTGAAGGCTATTTTTACTGTATTTTCAACACGATTTTCACTGTATTTATAATCAAATAAATGCAGTCTTGATGAGCAGAAGAGACTTTTATCAAAAACATAAACAAATTGTACGACCCCAACCTTTTGAACGCTATTTTTACTGTATTTTCGAATAAATGCAGCCTTGATGAGCAGAAGAGACTTCTTTTTAAAAACATTTAAACACCAAACACCAAACTTTTATTTAACATGTGAAACAGTGTGCATTGGCAAGCATTTTAAAACAGAGCAGTTGTGTAAAAATGTCTTATGGGTGAAATTCTGCACTTTTAGTGTCACCAAATGAAACTGCACAAATAACAGCTGTTCCTTCTATTTTTCTCTGCATATTTGAGCTCACTTAACCCTTAAATTAGTGTGATTGAATAATGCATCTATAGTTAGAGTTTGATTGCATTGTAATTTATTGCATTGTGCATTATATGCAAATGTTCTGTATGCATACAGAATTCATAAGAAAAGCATGCGATTGTGAGCACAGCCGTTCTCTAATCCCTTATCTCTTCCCTCTGATTTCAGTGAAGGACCCAAAAGGCTCATTCCTTTTCCAATAATGCAATGCAGGTCTTTAATTGTGAGATGCGCATCAAAGTTTGAAGGGAGTTTAGGAGGGGTAATGGGGTTTTCTTCTGAGAATAACGGAGGTGTGCAGATGGAAATGGTAGATGGAGCGTCGGTAATACAGAGGCTTCTACGTTCGCAGCATTAGAGGCTTTGTGTGGCCAATGATGTGCGGAGAAATTGCTTCTAACCTCCCCCAAAATTGCTTGCTCGGCTCGAATTAATCTTAATCGAATTTCTGTCTGGCGTCGTTAAAAAGCCCCAAAGTAATTCTGTCTTTCTGGGAGAGAGTTATTAATGTAAATGTGGGCTAAAACGCATGGCCAACACAGATGGAAACGCTGATAGATCACGGATGGCAAATCGGATCATCTCCCTCCATTACACAAGGAGAGTTTGAAAATATCAGGAAGGGGGATTACAGGAATATTGAAGCTGCTGAAGACACAGGTGAATGTGCACGAGCGTTCACGAGCGTTCACGCCGGGACATTATTACGCTTTGATTAGACGATGCTAAAGCACTTTATTGGAGTGCCAGGGTTTTGTATGAAAAGCTCCTCATGATCTGCACAGTTAAAGGTATCTGCATTGATCTGAACAGATGGCAAATCGTTATAAAGTTTAAATATTAATTAATTGCGCTTGGAATAATGCTTCATTCATTAAACATGGTTCATCTGTGTGAACCCTTGAGCTCATGCACTTTAATTTATAGCCAAGAAAACATGCAGGTAAACTTTATAGAACATTTTCTTTATAGAAAATTGCGCGTTTGTTTCATGTTCTTGTTTTGTCATGTTCACCGTCATGTTTCCTGGTTGTCATGTGATATTATGTATATATCTATGGCGTCGATGTCATGAGAAATCCTGTCCCCCTGTGAAATAGTGTCCGATAGGACCCCAGAGCGATTCTATTGGCTAAAAGAACTTTTAATGGGTAATCTTTTTAGATTACCTGATTACAATTCTTACAAAATTGATTTTTGTCATTTCAATTGTGTTAAAATTGTCTATGAATTGTATATGAGAATGTATATAATATTATAATGTTGTGTATAATACCATAGACACAGCCACTTGATGGAGCGATTTATTTGTGATGGAATAATGTTTACACACATATTGTACAGTTACTCTGCATTAATTTGAGTGATGACGGATATTATGGGATGGCTTGATGCAGCGCAAGAGATGTAAATGATCCTGACCCTTAAGAAACTTTAATACTGTCACGTAACAAATCTGCTTAAAATTGAATTAAAAATGTAAAGGGTGTAGCCTACAAATACTATAAAATCGTGAATATAAATAATTGGTAATTTATCATTATAACTTTTATGTTGGTTTGGTCGTTTGGCTGTATAAAGGTCCAGAAATTTGTGGGGGGTTTTTTGTGTAATTTGTCAAGTTTTTTGCCAGGTGGCTTTTTTAATTACAACCCCAAATCAGAAAAAGTTGGGACAGTATGGAAAACGCAAATAAAAAAAAGGAAGTGATTTCTAAATTTACTTTGACTTGTATTTCATTGCAGACACTATGAACACAAAATATTTCATGTTTTGTCTGGTCAACATCTCATTTGTAAATATGCATCCTTTCCTGTCATTCAGACCTGCAACACATTTAAAAAAAAGTTGGGACAGTAAAGCATTTACCACTTTGTAATGTTGCCATTCCTTTTCACAACACTTAAAAGACGTTTAGGGACTGAAGACACCAAGTGATGAAGTGTTTCAGGTGTAATTTTGTCCCATTCTTCCTGCAAACAAGTCTTAAGGTGGGCAACAGTACGGGGTCTTCGTTGTCGCATTTTGCGCTTCAAAATACGCTTGGAGACAGGTCGGGACTGCAGGCAGGCCAGTCAAGTACCCGTACCCTCTTCCTCCGTAGCCAGGACTTTGTAATGTGTGCAGAATGTGGTTTTGCATTGTCTTGTTGAAATATGCATGGACGTCCCTGGAAAAGATGTCTTCTTGAAGGCAGCATATTATGCTCCAAAATCTCTATGTACTTTTCAGCATTAATGGTGCCTTCACAGAAGTGCAAGTTACCTTTGCCAAGGGCACTGACACAACCCCATACCATGACAGACCCTGGCTTTTGGACTTGTTGCTGGTAACAGTCTGGATGATTCTTTTCTTCTTTGGTCCGGAGCACACGGCGTCCATTCCTCCCCAAAAAAACCTGAAATACTGATTGATCTGACCACAGTACACGTTTCCACTGTGTGATGGTCCATCCCAGATGCCTCCGAGCCCAGAGAAGTCGACGGCGCTTCTGGACACTGTTAACATAGGGCTTCCTTTTGGCACAGTACAGTTTTAACTGGCATTTGTGGATGTAACTACGTATTGTGGTACTTGACAAAGGTTTGCCAAAGTAGTCCTGAGCCCATGTGGTGATATGGCTTATAGATGAATGACGATTCTTGATGCAGTGCCGCCTGAGGGATCGGAGATCACGGTTGTTCAGCTTAGGCTTGCGCCCTTGTCCTTTACGCACTGAAATTCCTCCAGATTCCTTGAATCTTTTCATTATGTTATGCACTGTTGAATGTGAAATATCCAAATCTCTTCCTATCTTTCTTTGAGGAACATTGTTTTTAAACATTTCAATAATTTTCTCACGTATTTGTTGGCAAACTGGCGATCCTCTGCCAATCTTTGCTCCTAAAGGATTAGACCTTTCTTGGATGCTGCTTTTGTACCAAAATCATAATTACAATCACCTGTTGACATCACCTGTTTCAAATCACATCATTATTTAACCATTTTACCTCATTACTAGCCCTAAATTGCTCCTGTCCCAACTTTTGTTTAAATGTGTTGCAGGTCTGAATGACAGGAAAGGATGCATATTTACAAATGACATGAAGTTGATCAGACAAAACATGAAATATTTTGTGTTCATATTGTCTGCAATGAAATACAAGTCAAAGTAAATTTAGAAATCACTTCTTTTGTTTTTTATTTGCGTTTTCCATACTGTCCCAACTTTTTCTGATTTGGGGTTGTAGGTATGATGTCATTACGTTGCTGACTTGACGCCAGCCAATCGCTGCATTACTGATCGTGGTTTGGAGTATCGATGCATCTGCCCTCTTCAGGGAACACAAGAACGCGCAGTGATCTTAGATAATTTAATCCAGATATTTTAATCCAGTCCGAAAATTTGTTTGAAGAACCAAATTAGCCAGAAATCAGTTATCGCGATTAGAAGATCTGGGATCTGTCAAATCATCTCAGATGTATTAAGCGAGGTACGAAGAACAGGTCTAATATTGAATGAGGTTTGGTGAGTTTGTGTCTGCTCTAGTTTAGTTCAAGTTTAGTCAAGCCAAGTCTATGTTTTTGTATCTGCTCATGTTTTGTTAAATGTAAATAAACTGCCACTCGCCTTCAGTGGATCTATTGTTACAGAGTTATAAAGTCAGAACTGACTGTTTTCAACACACTTCGGTTTAGGACTGCACGATTAATCGAAATCGAACCGCAATCGCAATTTGGCTTATGTGCGATTATGGCTGCGATTTTAATGAAATAAATATATGCCCCGTGTGTCAGTGGAGAGCTGATCTGTGATCAGGAGTAAACGCTGCTCCGTCTGAAAGCACTGAGTTTGAGTCGCTTATAACGTGCGTTTGAAAAACAACACGCGTCAAACATCTTTACAAACTAGTCATGCGAAGCGTTCATAAACCTGTTCAACAAAATACATTTAGTAACATGTTTTAACTCACTTTATATAGTCAGTCGAGCTGATGTGGCTTCTTATCACAGAATGTCAATCATCACTGCATACTTTATTATTATGAAAATACCCGAGAGGGCCCATATCTTACCGCAGAAGTATTATCTTCATGTTTAATCAGTCAAAGCGTTTCTATCTTCGTTTTATTCAGCTACAGTGCGAGCTTCACATTAAAGGGATAGTTCGCCCAAAAATGAAAATTAGCCCATGATTTACTCACCCTCAAGTCATCCGAGGTGTGTATGACATTCTTCTTTCAGACGAATAAAATCGGAGTTATACTATTGCAAAAGTCCAGGCTAATCCAAGCATTAGAATTGGATTCATAGTTGCTCTGTTTTTGAAGTCCATAAAAAGTGCATCTGTCCGTCATATAACTGCTCCACGCGGCTCCGGGGTCTTAATAAATGCCTTCTGAAGCGAATCGACGCGTTTGTGTAAGAAAAATATTAATATTTAAAACTTCATCAAGTAAACTTTCGGCCGATGGCCATTTTAATATATACATGTATGTATTATTATAAAAATCGTCTCGGTTACGCATGTAACCCTCGTTCCCTGAAGGAGGGAACGGAGACGTACGTCGGAACTGACCGACGAATTGGGATCTGATCTCAGAGACCAATGTACTTCGAGTGTGTTAAAAACGAGCCAATGGAGATTGGCATGCGATCCACGCATTCCACGAAGATCATTCAACCCTGCCTTTACCAGTTGGAAAAGACATTTAATTCAAATGCAAGGTTATGTGTACCTGGAATATTATGCAATTCCTGCTCTTTCTAGGATCCCAAAAAAAAGTGTCGGCCCAGATCCGGGCCACATCTGGTACATGTGGATTCAACGCACACCAGATGTGGGCCGTGCTGCTGTCTGGGATTCATCAGTGCACATTATTCTAGAGGAATACATGCATTTTCTTTCTGAATGCACCACTTAAAAGCCACTTAAAACTAGCCGTGCTTTGACAAAAGGATTTCTTTGCAAATTTTTTGAAACAGGGCTTTGAACAGCATGAGCATTCCTTCTAATGTAGAGTGATCAGTCACATGGCATTTACAGCTCAGGTGATTGGCCGCATACGTCTAGGGTTAGATGTGCCAAATGAACAGCCGCCACAGAAAACTCTCTAGACCTTCATGCTGGTATGTAACCGCTACGTTTTTACAATCCATTCAGCTCCTGATAGATCAAATCAAGTCCTGACCTACATTTGTTCTCATTGAATATCCTGAAGTGCATCACATCACAAATGCAGTTTCATGTTGGCCTGGACTGTATTAGAACAAAAACATGCACAAGTGTGTTTTTACATTAGAAATCTCTTAATGCAAACTTTATAAGAGCATGCATTGCAAGGTTTCTTTTTGTTAAGGGTGCACAAACGTTTCATTTGAAACAAGGCCAATTAGCGGTAAAGAAATGAGTCATTAGACAGCACTTAAAGATGAAAACACACGTCTTCAGAGACCTGTGTTACTATTACAACACCTGCTCAACCCACACGCCCGACGGACCCGCCCACTCAAGCCAGCTCCTGCTAGTTAACGAGTCCCGCCTGTGATTGTGGCTCGCAATTTGTTTTCGGCGTGATGCAGACTTCACAAATCCCTACATATCCCGAGCTAAATCTCAAGCTCTGCATCTCATTGTCCGCATCGCTCCCCGGTCGCCCGCTCCTCGATAAGCCCCAGCTGTACAGGACAAACAGCAGCTTTAACCTGCAGGTAATGAGCTCTCGTGAAAGCTCTCGAAGCCGATCGCATCAAGCGTGTTCTCTGCCAGCGTTATTAAGAGGGCGGTCTCTGAGCACGCTCACATCACTAATGCCCGGGTGTTTTCTTGTTGAAGCTCGTCATCCAGATGGAACGTAGGGAAGCTTGTTTCTGCCACAGAATGAAAAAATAAGCAATTGCCACTTTTTTTCTTGGAATTCTGAGTTTACATCTCGGAATTCTGAATTTATTTCTCTCTAAATTCTGAGTTTACATTTTGCAATTTTGACTTTTTCTTGAAATTCTGAGTTTACATGCCGGAATTCTGACTTTTTGTACTTGGAATTCTGTGATTACATCTTGGAATTCTAATTATTTTTGTCCTTGGAATTCTGTGATTACATCTCAGAATTCTGACTTTTTGCTTGGAATTCTATGATTACATCTCGGAATTCTGACTTTTTGCTTGAAATTCTGAGTCCTTGGAATTCTATGATTACATCTCGGAATTCTGACTTTTTGCTTGGAATTCTATGATTACATCTCGAAATTCTGACTTTTTGCTTGGAATTCTGAGTCCTTGGAATTCTATGTTTACATCTCGGAATTCTGACTTTTTGCTTGGAATTCTGAGTCCTTGGAATTCTATGTTTACATCTCGGAATTCTGACTTTTTGCTTGGAATTCTGAGTTTACATCTTGGAATTCTAACTTTTGCTTGGAATTCTAGGATTACATCTCAGAATTCTGACTTTTTGCTTGGAATTCTGAGTTTACATCTCGGAATTCTGACTTTTTGCTTGGAATTCTATGATTACATCTCGGAATTCTGACTTTTTGCTTGAAATTCTGAGTCCTTGGAATTCAATGATTACATCTCAGAATTCTGACTTTTTGCTTGGAATTCTGAGTTTACATCTCGAAATTCTAACTTTTGCTTGGAATTCTATGATTACATCTCAGAATTCTGACTTTTTGCTTGGAATTCTGAGTTTACATCTCGGAATTCTGACTTTTTTCTTGGAATTCTGAGTTTACATCTCGGAATTCTGACTTTTGCTTGGATTTCTATGATTACATCTCGGAATTCTGACTTTTTGCTTGGAATTCTATGATTAAATTTTGGAATTATGACTTTTTGTCCTTGGCATTCTGTGTTTACATCTCAGAATTATGACTTTTTGCCTGGAATTCTATTACATCTCAGAATTCAGATTTTTTGCTTGGAATTCTATGATTACATCTCGGAATTCTGACTTTTTGCTTGGAATTCTATGATTAAATTTTGGAATTATGACTTTTTGTCCTTGGCATTCTGTGTTTACATCTCAGAATTCTGACTTTTTGCTTGGAATTCTGAGTTTACATCTCGAAATTCTAACTTTTGCTTGGAATTCTATGATTACATCTCAGAATTCTGACTTTTTGCTTGGAATTCTGAGTTTACATCTCGGAATTTTGACTTTTTGCTTGGAATTCTGAGTTTACATCTCGGAATTCTGACTTTTTGCTTGGAATTCTATGATTACATCTCGGAATTCTGACTTTTTGCTTGGAATTCTATGATTACATCTCGGAATTCTGACTTTTTGCTTGGAATTCTATGATTAAATTTTGGAATTATGACTTTTTGTCCTTGGCATTCTGTGTTTACATCTCAGAATTCTGACTTTTTGCCTGGAATTCTATTACATCTCAGAATTCAGATTTTTTTGCTTGGAATTCTATGATTACATCTCGGAATTCTGACTTTTTGCTTGGAATTCTATGATTAAATTTTGGAATTATGACTTTTTGTCCTTGGCATTCTATGATTACATCTCAGAAGATGCAGGCTTTCCCCTACTCGGGGACCCGAAACAGACAAACAGCTGATCAGATTTACGCCACAGGGCAGCTCTGTGGACGTAAGCATCTAGTGCCATCACTGGGCAGAGCAGATTTAACTTCTCCTGGTCTGGATTTTGAAAGGGAGGCAGAGAAAAGGCCTGCAGCATTATAGGCCCTGCCACATTAGTGGGAACTTTAGGGACATGTCCTTCTCTTGGAAACAAGAAAGCTTTCACCATACCCGGTGCAAACTCAAGAAACGAGGGAACAACAGACAACACTTGTAAATCTCCAACATTCTTAAGAGAAGAAATAGCCAGAAGAAATAGCGTCTTTAGCGTAAGGAACTTTTCTGGCTCCTCCTCCATAGGTTCAAAGGGGGCCAGAGTCAGGCCTTCTAATACTATGGCCAGGTCCCAAGTCGGCACCCTTGAACAGGTCTTAGCCTTAGAGTACCACGAAGGAAGCGGGTTACCAAAGGGTCTCTCCCCACTGATGCACCATCGAGATGAACGTGATAGGTGGATATGGCCGACACGTATACCTTTAAGGTGGATGGAGATAACCCTGAGGAGAACTTTTCTTTAAGAAAATCTAGCACTGAACTCAATTGGCAGTTAACTGGATTCACTGAATGGTTTGCACACCATGCAACAAAGACTCTCCATTTTAGGGCATAAAGCCTCCTCGTGGACGGAGCTCTGGAGTGTAATATGGTCTCCACTACTTCGGTAGAGAGACCTAAATCTACGAGCTGGGCCCCCTCAGAGGCCAAGCCCACAGTTTCCACAGCTCCGGGCGCGGGTGCAGGACTGACCCCGACGCCTGAGAGAGAAGGTCCCTCCTGATCGGAATCTCCCACGGGGGACCCTCGAGAAGAGACACAATGTCTAATAGCCATACTCGGCCCGGCCAGAACGGGGCTACTAACAACAGACGGACCCCGTCCCGGCGTACTCTCTCCAGAACTCCCGGTAGCAATGCCAGAGGGGGAAAGGCGTACAGACGCAGCCTCGGGGGGCTGGATGTGTGAGGGAGTAAAATAGGGGACAGTGCGTTGTCTCTTGAGACGCAAACAGATCCACCTGAGCTTGCCCGAAGCGGTTCCAAAGGAGCTCCACCACCTCGGGGTGAAGTCTCCACTCCCCCAGCACCACTCCCTGCTTCGACAGGAAGTCTGCCCTCTTGTTCAAACGCCCCAGAATATATATTGCACAAACTGACAATAACTTTCCTTGAGCCCATAACAACACTCGATGTACCAGTTTCCATAATCGGCGTGAGTGCACACCCCCCTGGCGATTTATATAGGAGACTACCGACGTGTTGTCCATGCGGACCAACACGTGATGTCCCCTGAGGTCTGGGAGAAAGTGCCTGAGTGCCAGGAACACGGCCATCAGCTCCAGCTGGTTTATGTGCCAGGAAAGCTGATGGCCGCTCCACAGACCCCGGACCGAGCGACCACTCATGATCGCCCCCCCCCCCCCCCCCAGCCAGTGAGAGACGCATCCGTTGCTAGCATTAAGCGACGACAAGGAGCCCCCAACACCAGACCCTGAGACAAGAACCAAGGATCCTTCCAAATAGCCAAGGCAGAAGGCATCACCGCGTGACCTTGATCATGCAAAAAGGATTTCCTCTCGGGGAGAACCCCTTGGTTTTGAGCCACCACTGCAAGGGTCTCATGTACAGCAGGCCAAATTTTATCACGTTGGACGCTGCTGCCATCAAACTCAGAAGTCTTTGAACTGTTTCACAGTGAGTGACTGGCCTAGCTTTATCCTGGATACGGCTTCTAGGATGGACTTCGACCGGGTGGGCGTCAGCCAAGCCCTCATGGTCTTTGTATCCCATACTACGCCCAGAAAAGTGATGTTCTGTCGTGGAGATAACATGCTTTTCTTTGCGTTTAGCCTTAACCCCAACACTTTCATAAGAGCGAGAACAGCATCTCGATGCTGAACTGCTAACTGTTCTGACTGTGCTAAAATGAGCCAATCGTCTATATAATTGAGAACGCGGATGCCCTGGAGTCTCAGAGGAGCCAGTGCTGCATCCACGCACTTTGTGAATGTGCGGGTTGATAATGTTAGGCCGAATGGAAGAACCTGATATTGGTAAGCTTCGCCCCCGAAAGCGAACCTGAGGAACTTCCTGTGCTGAGGAAGGATGGAGACGTGAAAGTATGCGTCTTTTAGGTCTATTGTGACACACCAGTCCTCGGACCTGATCTGACACACAATCTGCTTCAGAGTGAGCATTTTGAATTTTAACTTTTTTACTGCTCGATTTAGCTGACGCAGATCTAGAATAGGACCCAGCCCTCCATCCTTTTTTGGAACTATAAAGTACCGGCTGTAAAACCCTGACTTTCTGCTGTGGGGAGGGACCCTCTCTATAACCTCTTTTCGCAGAAGAGTTTGTACCTCTTGTTCCATAACCAGAGCCTGCTCGGGGCTGACCACTGTGGGCACCAACCTGTTGAACTTGGGTGGGCAAAACCCGAATTGTATTCTGTACCCTTTTTCTACTGTCTGCAGGACCCAATCTGAGATATTTGGCAGAAGTTTCCACGCTGCCAGAAAATCTACTATGGGAACCAGCCTCTCGTGGCTGGCCTCTGGTGTTTTTTGAGTGGTCAGCTCGGTTCCCTGAAACGGCGCACCGGCAGGGAGCAACCGAACTGACCCCTTTTGAACCCCCCTCGAGGGGTGCGAGCTTCCCCGCGCCGCTACATTTCCGGGCGGACATGGAGATTTGTACTCGCTGAGGACCGCTGCGCCCCGAAGCACCAGAGGTCGCGGGGTTGGCAGAACAGCCCTCTGATGGCACCAAGCGGAGGCGGACGCCTCGACGCACCGCTTCCCCTTGGAGGGAACTGCCATCTGAAGCCTGGCACTTTTGCCGTCAGGACTTCTTCTTTGCCGGGGCCTTCCTGGAGATAAGAACAGTCCTCAGATCTGCTCTTCCTCGGGAAGGCCTCGGCTGAGTGTGCTGTCCTGGTCCCCAGTCTCTCTGTGGGGGAGCACGGGACGCCACGCTCACTGTTTGTTGTGCTCTAAGAGCTGAGGAGGACGCACTTGGTTGGGTCTGCTCCCGCCCAGCAGCCCCAGAGACATAGATTTTTCGGGGAAGAAACTTTTGAAAGGCGGCTACCTGCTTTTTAGCTTCTTGAAATCTTTCAACCACCGAATAAACAGCACTGCCAAAGAGACCGGTAGCGGAGACAGCATCAAAAAAATTTGTCTCCAGTGCTGCCATGGAGCGGCCGATGGATTTCGCCACTTCCCTGGTGGTCCGAAGAGACTAATCGGCTTCTCTCCTAACCTCCGCTATCGTATCTCTTTCTATCTCTTCAGCAGTTTCATCTATGTCTTTCAGCAGGTCAGCTTGATATGCTTGTAAGACCGCCATCGTATGTAGACTGACCTGCCGAGTACGCCCTGCCCACTAAGACTGATGTTGTTCTAACTGGCTTAGTGGGCAGCTGCGGGGCTCTTAGCGACGACGCAGATTCAGGGGAGAGATAGCCCGCAAGCGTCTCTTCCACCTGAGGCTTCGCTGCATAACCATTTACTTTCAAACCCATTATATTTGAATATTCTGATGTGGCTGGGTTGAATACTCTAAATGAAGCCGGTCTATCCCATGACTTCGACACTTCAGTGTGCAGGTCAGGGAAGAACGGTAAGCCCCGCTTTGAAGGCTGCGATCTCGCTGGCCGGAAGCTTTCTAATCTAATTTGCTTTTAACTTGACTGGCTTCCTGATCGTCAGCTGGCCAATCTATATTTAGCCTGGCAACAGCGCGAGTCACAACCTCCAAAAGCTCCTCTGTGTGTGTGTGTGTGGTTCATTGTCAACTTCCAGACTCTCAACATCTAATTCCTCAGAACTAGAATATTGAGGAGCCTGCGCTTCAGCGTGAGCAGAAGAAACCGCAGCGCATGATTCTGACTCGTGATCTGGAGCGTCGGATCTAGCGGGTAAAGGCAGAGATAGGGGATCACCCGTCTCTAACCCCGCCACTAGATCCATTTGCGATCCCCATGAGTATCCCCACCCGTAATAAAATGCGGGCAGGGAGTAACACACTTCTTAAACTGTTCCATACTTTTTGAGAGACAACACACACCAAGACAAACGATTTCAACATAGAGCACTTGTGAAGACACAGAAGCTGACACTGTTTGTGTAACCCATATTTAGTTAAGACTTTTATTTTGGCGGGCCTGCAAACTCACAACTTCCTTAAAATGACTGGTTGCTGAGTTCACTTCCTGTTTGTCTCCACTGTGGCTGTGGTATGGTTTGTTTGGCATCCCCAAACAAACCTAAATTGTGCTTCGACTTTAGTTATTCAAGCTATGAATACTCGTTGCTGCCGCTTTCCAATCAGAGTCTTTTTCTGATTTTTCACTCTGTTTAAACGTTGGGTCACGCCTGGAGACCTTGCGTTGATCATTTCAATTTCAAAGGTCAGGTTTTTTTCCTGGATCAACAAATCTCCATTCTCCAATTATGGATCTTTTGAACTCTCGACCCGTCCTAACTCAAGGACTCTGATCGAGATGGCGAGCTAAGAGAACTTTGATATATGTGGTAGGGTAACCGAACCACACATTCACTGCGATTGAACACTTCCCTATCTGGATTAACTATTGCTCAATTCGTCATTAATTGACATTTCACCAGACCTTGTCCTGGTTTTGGAACACATTGTGTCGGGGTAAAGTTTTTTCCTCTTTTCTGTTTTTTTTCCAAATCATTGGCAGCGCACTAATCTGCCATTGAACTGAACTGTAATTCAAATTGTTTTGTATGTGTCATTGAAGTTATGTTGTTTATGTATTGTTTATGTTTTGTTATCTACTAAATACACACACTCATACTAAAGTGACTCCAGTGTACTCATTCACAACCCAGGCTCCGTGACGATCCCTCTTCTATTGCCAGGTGGCATCCGCAGTCAATTGCCTAGCTTCTACTTGTTACATTTGGTTCAGGGGTGCTTTATAGTTTCCTGGTCAATGACGTCACCCACCTTGACGTCCCGTCACGCCATTGGACTGATTTCACGAGTGCTTCATGACGCAATCACGCAGAGGCGTTCCCGCAGCGCTTGACGCAGCGCAAGTTCCCTTGAAAGGGAATTCAGACTTTTCTTCTCTCACAAATCTCGCAACTCTGGCTTTTTTATTAGAATTGTGAAGGAAAATGTTTTAAATTGTGATATATATATAAACTAGGAATACACCGAATGCAGATTTTTGGGGTTTGGCCGAATACTGCAGCAGTGTATTTTTAATTTATTTAATTTTAACTGTAAAAAAAAAAAAGAAGAAAGAATAGGCAACATTATGCCAGGATGACATTTGCCGTACCTGAAGTTGCTGCATTTTGGCTGCTGTCTGTAAATTCCTTCATGCACAACATTATTTTGGCTGTTTCATATGAAAATGTTTTAACAGCAGCTTGTTTAGGGTCCTTGCCACCACGAGACAAATCGGCATTGTAAATTGAACATGTAGCTTGACTTGAATCGCCTTCTTTTGACTGAAAGTACTTTCACGTTCTCCAAGTCTGCATTCGAACGGTCCACCTAGTAAACACCTTCCCGTAATCAACGGTGGCGTCATTACATCGACCAGAAAGTCTAGGGTTCAGTTTGGTGGAAAAAAATCTAAGGTTCGGCAGAAACCAAACCCCGTCAAAAAGCCCAAAATTTGTCCGAATCCTGGATTCGGTGCATCCCTAATATAAACTGCGAGAGAAGAAAAGTCTGAATTGTGAGATTGCCTCTTTATGTTTTTATTCCATGGTGGAAATAAGGAAGGAAGGATAAACACCAGCAGAATGAAAGATGGGTTTTGTTTGTGGCCCGGTGCGCTGTGATCTCTCCGGCCTCTGCACCTTCCCACAAGCCTTGTTTGGAATTCTGCGCATTCCGCTTGGAACCTTGACTATGACCAGAGGAACTCCATATGCTGTGATGCACTATTCATCAAAAACAAGAACTATGAATTATTCAAAACCTGCAAATAAGTCTCAGCAGCATGTGTATGTATGCGCGTGTGTGTGTGTGTGTGAGAGCGTATAAGCATGTTGAGTGTGCATGTGCATTTAATGAGTGTATACATGCTCTGCAAGGCCAGTGCAGAAATGTGTTATTATACAGTAAGATGTTCGGATCACATCTGTCTCTGTTTTAGAATGAATGCTGAGCAACATGAAGGCATTGAGACGCGTTGCTCTTTCCTGGTTGTGTTAATACTTGAGAATTGAGGCCAAATTTTGTTTACAAAAAAAAGTACTGTACCATGCTTGAATATATACAGAACCATGGTACTGATTAATTATCATAGCCCTTTACCATATATCATGTAGAAACATATGTACAAAATAACAAAAATACATTACTTTTAAATGTCCAAAGAACTACCATGATGTTACCATAGTATTTACCACCGAAAAAACATGGTATCAACAAAACCATGTTCTGTGTCCAAAAACACGGTGTTAATGTGGTACATGTCCAAAACATGGCGTTACCAGGGTACTTTTTCTTCCTAAACTTTATTTTTTGGGGGGAGTCAAATAATATACTGGGTATTTATGATAATAGTTCTACTTTTATTTATTTATTTATTTTATTCACAGTGTTATTGAGTTACTATTATAGTTTTTTATATTTTTAATTTGTTTTATTTATTTATTTATTTTATTATATTTTCCAAAATATTTATTATTGACTTCAAATATGTCTATTTATTTACTTATTTATTTTACAGTGTTATTGAGTTACTATTATAGTTTTTAATATTTTGAATTTGTTTAAATATTTGTATTTTTTGAATATTTTTCATAATTTTATTATTGACATAAAAAATGTCTATATAGTTTTTATTAATTCAATTTTAATTTGAGTTATTTTAGTACATCAAGTTAAACTAGGCAACTAGGTTTAAGATATCTTCAATTAAGGACAATTTTGTTTTTGTTGTTATGGTTATATTTTTAGTTTATTATAAGTCATGTCACCTTCATTTATATAGCGCTTTTATATAGCGACTGCTGACGGCTCACACACACACTCACAGGAACGCACACACACAGTAACGGCCGAGTTCAGTATTTTGACTGAATAATGTGGTTTCTTTCTCTCAAAACCTTATAGTATGCCTCCTGAACACTTTCCATATATGGCGTGCATCTCACTGTATCATTGCGTGATACTTTTGAATCCTTTTTGTAAAGTTTTAGCCAAGCGGCAACCTCCTCCAGTTTCTCTTGAAGCCGATACGGAAGTGACTTAAACTGCAGTTCATGGACTGGCCACTAGAGACAGACTCCAGAAGGAGCAGAATCTCATTGAGCTCATGTTAAAATGCACAACTTTACAGCAGAAGAACACATGTTTACAGTCTGGGACAAACTGTGGTTTTGGTCTGTACGGCTAATTTTGCCCTTCATGGCGACTGTGAGGGGGGTGAATTTATTTATAACTCATTCGTTTACATTGTATAAAGCCTTAAAGTCCTGCATAATTAATGGCGTGGCCACTTTGAGTGACAGGTGGATTGCCATTTGTCTGCTGTGTGTTAGTCATCACGTCACCTAAGCTCCGCCCACGTCCCGCCTCTTTGCCCATTTTCTGTTATCCGGGAGTGACGCCCTGCCAAGATGGCGACGGCCAGCTCGACCCTACTTTACGCTTCAAAACTGCTCTTCAGAATCCTATGAGTGACGTCATGGACACTACGTCCATATTTTTTTTACAGTCTATGGTTTTAGACTGGTCTCCATTCACTGCCATTATATGGAGGAGCGCGTGCAGGACGTTTTTCCTGCTTTTGAGGTCTGAAAAAGATAGAAGGACATAAAGCATTAGAACAACAGCAGGGTGAGTAAAAGATGGCTTTATTTTCATTTCAGGGTGAACTATCTCTTTAAGATACTCTAAAAAGTAATTCATTAATAACTTATTTATTATAATAAAAAGTAATAATAAAAAATATATATCACAGGACAAACTGAAATCCCATTAAAATAAATCAGAATATCCAATAAGATTCTAAGAATCCAATAAGATCCTACAGAACAAACTAAAATTCCATTAAAATAAATCAGAATATCCAATAGGATTCTAAGAATCCAATAAGAATCCGTCAAATCGAGAGCAAGAGTGCGGTTCCACTGAAGTTATTTCAGAGGCTCCTGGGGCATATGGCATCTGCAGCTGCGGTGATGCCGCTCGGATTGCTTCATATGAAACCGCTTCAGCTTTGGCTTCGCGATCGAGGCCCGAGATGGGCATGGCAGTCTGGCACGCTCCGGGTTCGAGTGACTCGGGCCTGCCTACAGACTCTTACCCCGTGGTCGAACCTCAGTTTTCTACGGGCCGGTGTGCCCTTAGAATGAGTTTCCAGGCATGTTGTCGTATTGACGGATGCCTCTGCCACGGGCTGGGGTGCCATGTGCAATGGACAAGCAGCCGCGGGCTCCTAGACAGGACCCCAGCGCCTTCTCCATGTCAATTGCCTCGAGTTGCTGGCAGTACGGTTCGCCCTGCACTGCTTCCGAGCGTTGCTGAAGGGTCAACATGTACTAGTCCGGACAGACAACACGGCCGTTGTAGCGTACATCAACCACCAGGGCGGTCTACGCTCCCGCCGTATGTCTCAACTCGCCAGAAGCAGAGTCAGAAGCATCTGAGGTCCCTTCGTGCTGTCCATATTCCGGGAGTTCGGAACCGTGCAGCCGACGAGCTCTCACGGTCTCAGCCACTTCTGAGGGGAACAAGGGTTAAATCCGTAACCGAGACATTTTACAGATGCTAGAAACGTGGCTTTCAAATGAGAGATTGGTATCAAAGAGCACATCCTAACTGACTATGAGGACCTGACAGAGTGTTAGACAGTATTCTAGGAGGTTTATATATAACAACCGTGATTTATTCCTTCTTACCTGGTCGAGGTCTGCAGGTTGCCTACAGACAACGGACATTGTGGCAAAGCAGCTGTAATTAAGAACAAATTACTCAGTCTGAGGCCACAAGATCACACTTTATCTGCTCATTTATCTCCCGAGGAAGCATACAGTTATTTATAGCTCAAAGATGATGAAAATCTGAGTCATGATTAGAGTCCTGTTCCCTCCTGAGAGCAAAATGAGCCATTAGCATCTCTTCAGTTCAGTGGTTAATACATGAAGTCCCAAACCTTTGAGAAGAACTCGCTGAAGTTAACACACACTTCCCTTCGGCTGCTAACAAAAGGTTGTGAGGGAGTTTCTTCCTTCAGCTCGACTCCGGAGGAGATCTTAATTGTCACATTACATGAAAGGCTGCTGAGGACGGTGATTAAGACTGCGGCGAGACTTTTCCACAGCGCTCCGGCTCATCCACCCCCGTCAGATACATTCACATGGCAAATTGCAGGCCAGCTGTATCAGAACAAACGGCCTGAGCAGAAATAGCGCAGGGGAGAAGATAACATTCAATTATAGAGGGGGAACAATCAACTTCAACTGTGGCGATGTGTGAAAACGCCAGAGATGTGAGGGAGGGGAAAAGGAACATTTTCGGCCCATCAGAAGAGGCTCACAAAGATATGGATGCAGTAGAAAATGTGTATGTATATGAAGGCCTGTGTGAACCATATCAAAATGAATCATATTATTAGAGTCCCTCCTGCTCACCAAGGCTGAATTTATCTGATCAAAAATACAGTAAAAATTATGAAATATTATTAAAATTTAAAATACCTATATTATATGTGAATATATAGTAAAGTGTAATTTATTCCTGTGATCAAAGCTGAATATATCATCATTACTCCAGTCTTCAGTGTCACATGATCCTTCACTAATCATTCTCATATGAGGATCTGATGCTCAAGAAACATTTATGATTATTATCAGTGTTGTGCTGCTTCAAAGTGTAATATTTCACTGTTTTGCTGTGTTTTTCTTTCTAAAACATAAAAAAATAATCATAATTATTCCAAACTTGACAGGTAGCACATGTAGATGGATGTAAACATGATGAATTTCGGGGATGAATGGGGGGAAACATGATGAATTTCACTGCTTAATCTTTGGGAAAACAGAAATGTTGAAAGAATATATTTAAGAATTGTTATATTATATTATATTATACTATTATATTATATTATATTATATTGTATTATATAGTGCTGTCAAATGATTAATTGCATCCAAAATAAGTTTGTTTACAATATACACTCACCTAAAGGATTATTAGGAACAGCATACTAATACTGTGTTTGACCCCCTTTGGCCTTCAGAACTGCCTTAATTCTACGTGGCATTGATTCAACAAGGAGCTGAAAGCATTCTTTAGAAATGTTGGCCCATATTGATAGGATAGCATCTTGCAGTTGATGGAGATTTGTGGGATGCACATCCAGGGCACAAAGCTCCCGTTCCACTACATCCCAAAGATGCTCTATTGGGTTGAGATCTGGGGACTGTGGGGGCCATTTTAGTCCAGTGAACTCATTGTCATGTTCAAGAAACCAATTTGAAATGATTGGAGCTTTGTGACATGGGGCATTATCCTGCTGGAAGTAGCCATCAGAGGATGGGCACATGGTGGTCATAAAGGGATGGACATGGTCAGAAACAATGCTCAGGTAGGCCGTGGCATTTAAACCATGCCCAATTGGCACTAAGGGGCCTAAAGTGTGCCAAGAAAACATCCCCCACACCATTACACCACCACCACCAGCCTGCACAGTGGTAACAAGGCATGATGGATCCATGTTCTCATTCTGTTTACGCCAAATTCTGACTCTACCATCTGAATGTCTCAACAGAAATCCAGACTCATCAGACCAGGCAACATTTTTCCAGTCTTCAACTGTCCAATTTTGGTGAGCTGGTGCAAATTGTAGCCTCTTTTTCCTATTTGTAGTGGAGATGAGTGGTACCCGGTGGGGTCTTCTGCTGTTGTAGCCCATCCGCCTCAAGGTTGTGCGTGTTGTGGCTTCACAAATGCTTTGCTCATACCTCGGTTGTAACGAGTGGTTATTTCAGTCAAAGTTGCTCTTCTATCAGCTTGAATCAGTCGGCCCATTCTCCTCTGACCTCTAGCATCAACAAGGCATTTTGGCCCACAGGACTGCCGCATACTGGATGTGTTTCCCTTTTCACATCATTCTTTGTAAACCCTAGAAATGGTTGTGAGTGAAAATCCCAGTAACTGAGCAGATTGTGAAATACTCAGACCGGCCCGTCTGGCACCAACAACCATGCCACGCTCAAAATTGCTTAAATCCCCTTTCTTTCCCATTCCGACATTCAGTTTGGAGTTCAGGAGATTGTCTTGACCAGGACCACACCCCTAAATGCATTGAAGCAACTGCCATGTGATTGGTTGATTAGATAATTGCATTAATGAGAAATTGAACAGGTGTTCCTAATAATCATTTAAGCGAGTGTATGTGTGTGTGTGTGTGTGTGTGTGTGTGTAATGATTATGTATATATAAATACACACACATGAAAATATTTCTTAATTATATACATGTATGTGTGTGTGTATTTATATAAACATAATCATTATACACAGTACAAATACATATATTAAGTAAACACAAACTTTTATTTTGGATGTGATTAATCGTTTCACAGCACTAAATCTTTTTTTGTTTGTTTTTTGCTTTTTAGTTTGGAATATTTTTTATGTTTTAGAAAGAAGTCTCTTCTGCTCAAACGAGGCTGCAATTATTAGATCAGAAATACAGTAAAAACTGTGAAATATTATTACACTTTGAAGCAGCTGTTTAACATTAATAATACAATTTTTACTGTAGTTTTGATCAAATTAATGCAGCCTTGGTGAGCAGAAGAGACTTTCAAAAACGAATTATTCCAAACGTTTGACCGGTAATGTAGTTGTTCGAACAGAAAAGTCTTCAAGCATCTTAGTTCATCGATTGTAATACATATTTTCAATAAGGGAAATGTGCTGCTCATTCACAACTCATGAGACTTCATGAGGTTTGTCTCTGATGGTTCAGGGATCTTAACATTTGCTCTGGGAAACACGACTGCGATGTTAAAGATATGAGGCTCAAGTGTCTCCTGACGAATGAAACCGGAGTGTGGTGGGTGTGTCCGGTCTGTCATGAGAGATGGACAGAGGAGCGCTGATGTAAAATCCTATCAGCTCGTGTGGATGTTCTTGTCTTACACGCACCGATGGCTCAGTTAGACGAATGACTAACACATCAGCCGCCTGGGCAAAATGGTTTCACATGAGAGTGCAAACACTGATAATGGAATAATGGAGCGTCTCCTGAGTGTGAAGTGCTTATTTCTGTTTGTGGTAAAGGCTTATTTTTCCCCTTTAACCTTCTATTAGGACGAGAAGAAAACAGAGCATAGCGTTTTGGGCTGATTTTTGCTATCTGATTAGAGCGCTATCCTCCTGCGTATATTGATTTGTCTGTCTGTACACATGCCATATCCATTCCCAATTACAGGAAAACCCTTGGGTCCTCTACGCTTTCTACCTTATCGGCTGATATAGAATTGCAGCTTTGTGATGTTTCAGCATCCGCCGAGAGTCAAATGAGGGGAAAGAGGAAGAAAACGGCTCCAAAACAGAACCATTTTTTTATGGTAGAACAAATGTCCTCTAGGGTCGCCGCTACATGTGTGTTACTGTCTGAAAAGTGCCAGGAAAAATAGTTTAATCTAATTCAAAATTAGCATACTAACTCTGGATCATTGGAAATATGCATCAAGTAACATTATAAGGCCAAATGAAAGCAGCTTCATGTGTATCCCTTGTCTGGCTAACACCAGACCAAGCTCAATTTAAGATTGAACATTGGTCAGGGGAGTCTGCTCTGCACAAGAGGCGTGATCAACGGGCATACATTAAAAGACTCTGTACGCAATTGGATAGTGCTTCAACCAATCAGACCACAAGAGGCGTGATCAACAGGCAACGACCCATCCCTTCTCTATCCGTCATCGTGTTAAACCCGCCAATAGCACGCCAGGTGGATAAGCCAGTCTGTGATTGGTTCCCGCTAAAGTGTAACAGAAGCAGTAGAAATGAATGTACAGGTTTCCAGACTGAGTTGCAGGGCGAAATCAAATTGCCGACAGATCAGGCTGGGTTTACCCAGTCTAGTGTATCCCATAATGCACTGCAATGATCTGTGCATAAAAAAACTCAAGTTAAATATTAGAATTATGCATTGAGTAAGAAAGGCATGGGGAAAAATATGTTATTCATATATTCTAAAAAATGCTGGGTTAAAAACAACCCAAGTTGGGTTGAAAATGGACGAACCCAGCAATTGGGTTGTTTTAACCCAGTGAATGGGTTGTTTTAACCCAGCAATTGGGTTGTTTTAACCCAGTGGTTGGTTTGTTTTAACCCAGCAATTGGGTTGTTTTAACCCAGCAAGCAATTGGGTTTGTTTTAACCCAGTGGTTGGTTTGTTTTAACCCAGCAATTGGGTTGTTTTAACCAGCGGTTGGGTTGTTTTAACCCAGTGGTTGGTTTGTTTTAACCCAGCAATTGAGTTGTTTTAACCCAGTGGTTGGGTTGTTTTAACCCACTGAATGGGTTGTTTTAACCCAGCGGTTGGGTTGTTTTAACCCAGTGAATGGGTTGTTTTAACCCAGCAATTGGGTTGTTTTAACCCAGTGGTTGGTTTGTTTTAACCCAGCAATTGGGTTGTTTTAACCCAGTGGTTGGTTTGTTTTAACCCAGCAATTGGGTTGTTTTAACCAGCGGTTGGGTTGTTTTAACCCAGTGAATGGGTTAACCCAGCGGTTGGGTTGTTTTAACCCAGAGGTTGGGTTGTTTTAACCCAGTGAATGGGTTAACCCAGCGGTTGGGTTGTTTTAACCCAGAGGTTGGGTTGTTTTAACCCAGTGAATGGGTTAACCCAGCGGTTGGGTTGTTTTAACCCAGTGAATGGGTTGTTTTAACCCAGCAATTGGGTTGTTTTAACCCAGTGGTTGGTTTGTTTTAACCCAGCAATTGGGTTGTTTTAACCCAGTGGTTGGTTTGTTTTAGCCCAGCAATTGGGTTGTTTTAACCAGCGGTTGGGTTGTTTTAACCCAGTGAATGGGTTAACCCAGCGGTTGGGTTGTTTTAACCCAGTGAATGGGTTAACCCAGCGGTTGGGTTGTTTTAACCCAACATTTGGGTTGTTTTAACTCAGCAATTGGAT
>CM042258.1:2275796-2368296 GCA_023566225.1 Romanogobio albipinnatus | reverse complement strand
ACACTTTTATAATGGATAGATGCACTTTTATGATGGATAGACACTTATGATGGATATGTGCACTTTTATGATGGATGGATGCACTTTTATGATGATAGATGCACTTTTATGATGAATGGATGCACTTTTATGATGGACAGATGCACTTTTATGATGGATGAATGCACTTTTATGATGGATAGATGCACTTTTATGATGGATGGATGCACTTTTATGATGGATAGACACACTTTTATGATGGATAGATGCACTTTTATGATGGATAGATGCACTTTTATGATGGATGGATGCACTTTTATGATGGATAGACACTTTTATGATGGATAGATGCACTTTTATGATGGATGGATGCACTTTTATGATGGATAGACACACTTTTATGATGGATAGATGCACTTTTATGATGGATAGATGCACTTTTATGATGGCTAGGTGCACTTTTATGATGGATGGATGCACTTTTATGATGGATAGATGCACTTTTATGATGGATAGATGCACTTTTATGATGGCTAGGTGCACTTTTATGATGGATAGACACACTTTTATGATGGATAGATGCACTTTTATGATGGATAGATGCACTTTTATGATGGCTAGGTGCACTTTTATGATGGATGGATGCACTTTTATGATGGACAGATGCACTTTTATGATGATAGGTGCACTTTTATGATGGATGGATGCACTTTTGTGGTGATAGGTGCACTTTTATGATGAATGGATGCACTTTTATGATGATGGATGGATGGATGGATGCACTTTTATGGTGATAGGTGCACTTTTATGATGATGGATGCACTTTTATGATGGATAGATGCACTTTTATGATGGATAGATGCACTTTTATGATGGCTAGGTGCACTTTTATGATGGATAGACACACTTTTATGATGGATAGATGCACTTTTATGATGGATAGATGCACTTTTATGATGGCTAGGTGCACTTTTATGATGGATGGATGCACTTTTATGATGGACAGATGCACTTTTATGATGATAGGTGCACTTTTATGATGGCTAGGTGCACTTTTATGATGGATGGATGCACTTTTATGATGGACAGATGCACTTTTATGATGATAGGTGCACTTTTATGATGGATGGATGCACTTTTGTGGTGATAGGTGCACTTTTATGATGAATGGATGCACTTTTATGATGGATGGATGGATGGATGGATACACTTTTATGGTGATAGGTGCACTTTTATGATGATGGATGCACTTTTATGATGGATAGGTGCACTTTTATGATGGATAGATGCACTTTTATGATGGCTAGGAGCACTTTTATGATGATAGGTGCACTTTTTTGATAATGGATGCACTTTTATGATGGACAGATGCACTTTTATGATGATAGGTGCACTTTTATGATGGACAGATGCACTTTTTTGATGGATGAATGCACTTTTATGATGGATAGATGCACTTTTATGATGATAGGTGCACTTTTATGATGGACAGATGCACTTTTATGATGGATGAATGCACTTTTATGATGGATAGATGCACTTTTATGATGATAGGTGCACTTTTATGATGGACAGATGCACTTTTATGATGGATGAATGCACTTTTATGATGGATAGATGCACTTTTATGGTGATAGGTGCACTTTTATGATGATGGATGCACTTTTATGATGGATAGATGCACTTTTATGATGGCTAGGAGCACTTTTATGATGATAGGTGCACTTTTATGATAATGGATGCACTTTTATGATGGACAGATGCACTTTTATGATGATAGGTGCACTTTTATGATGGACAGATGCACTTTTATGATGGATGAATGCACTTTTATGATGGACAGATGCACTTTTATGATGGATGAATGCACTTTTATGATGGATAGATGCACTTTTATGATGGATGGGTGCACTTTTATGATGGATAGATGCACTTTTATGATGGCTAGGAGCACTTTTATGATGATAGGTGCACTTTTATGATGATAGATGCACTTTTATGATGGATGGATGCACTTTTATGATGGATAGATGCACTTTTATGATGGCTAGGAGCACTTTTATGATGATATGTGCACTTTTATGATGGATAGATGCACTTTTATGATGATAGGTGCACTTTTATGATGGATGAATGCACTTTTATGATGGATGGATGCACTTTTATGATGGATGAATGCACTTTTATGATGGATGGATGCACTTTTATGATGGACAGACAGATGCACTTTTATGATGATAGGTGCACTTTTATGATGGACAGATGCACTTTTATGATGGATGAATGCACTTTTATGATGGACAGATGCACTTTTATGATGAATGGATGCACTTTTATGATGGATGAATGCACTTTTATGATGGATAGATGCACTTTTATGATGGATGGGTGCACTTTTATGATGGATAGACACTTTTATGATGGATAGATGCACTTTTATGATGGATGGATGCACTTTTATGATGGAAGATGCACTTTTATGATGATAGGTGCACTTTTAAGATGGATAGACACTTTTATGATGGATAGATGCACTTTTATGATGGCTAGGTGCACTTTTATGATGGATGGATGCACTTTTATGGTGAACAGATGCACTTTTATGATTATAGGTGCACTTTTATGATGGATGGATGCACTTTTATGGTGAATGGATGGCACTTTTATGATGGATGGATGCACTTTTATGGTGATATGTGCACTTTTATGATGATGGATGCACTTTTATGATGGATAGATGCACTTTTATGATGGATAGATGCACTTTTATGATGATAGGTGCACTTTTATGATGAATGGATGCACTTTTATGATGGACAGATGCACTTTTATGATGGATGAATGCACTTTTATGATGATAGATGCACTTTTATGATGGATAGATGCACTTTTATGATGGATGGATGCACTTTTACGATGGATAGACACACTTTTATGATGGATAGATGCACTTTTATGATGGATAGATGCACTTTTATGATGGATGGATGCACTTTTATGATGGATAGATGCACTTTTATGATGGCTAGGAGCACTTTTATGATGATAGGTGCACTTTTATGATAATGGATGCACTTTTATGATGGATGGATGCACTTTTATGATGGACAGATGCACTTTTATGATGAATGGATGCACTTTTATGATGGACAGATGCACTTTTATGATGGATGAATGCACTTTTATGATGGATAGATGCACTTTTATGATGGATAGATGCACTTTTATGATGGACAGATGCACTTTTATGATGAATGGATGCACTTTTATGATGGATGAATGCACTTTTATGATGGATAGATGCACTTTTATGATGGATGAATGCACTTTTATGATGGATAGATGCACTTTTATGATGGATAGATGCACTTTTATGATGATAGGTGCACTTTTATGATGAATGGATGCACTTTTATGATGGACAGATGCACTTTTATGATGGATGAATGCACTTTTATGATGATAGATGCACTTTTATTATGGATAGATGCACTTTTATGATGGATAGATGCACTTTTATGATGGATGGATGCACATTTATGATGGATAGATGCACATTTATGGTGGATAGATGCACTTTTATGATGGATAGATGCACTTTTATGATGGATGGATGGATAGATGCACTTTTATGATGGATAGATGCACTACTTCAATAATCACAAAGTTAAAGATTCATCATTTCGGCATGCAAAACCGTTTTACTTGTGGCCAACCTCACCCTGATGTGACTCCCAGCATGCATTATTTTGATGTTTTATAAACAAATTTCGGGAGAAACACATTCAGGAAATTAAAACTGTTAAGTGGAGCAGACCCAGTTAATTAAACCTAATTGAACACAAGAGGAGCGATAGGAGGTGGGGGGGGGGGGGGGGGGGCAGCACGCAAAATACGCATAATATTTACTCTATTTAATTTGATGTAAGTGTGAACTCGTGAAGTAGTGAATTGTGCATGCGTAAAGTTTAACCAGTAGATCATGATAAACGTGGAACAGTTTTCGGACACACAAGCAGATTGATTGGAAATGGCTCACAGAAGTGCATGAGTTTTATGTCTGTTTCATTATGAATCAGTCTCTCTGAAGACACGCAGCGGCACAGACTCCCTGTGCAACTCAAGCATGCCACGTTCCTGCGAACGTTGGGACGCCGTGTCTTCTTCTGTGAGAGTGTTAAGAGACAGCGAGGAAGAATAAAAGTTGTCATTTTCAGTACTTTTGCGACGCCCTAGGCCACAGAAAACATCAAAAGCCTAGATACGCCAGAAAGGAAACAAAAGACAGAGCATAAAATGGTTCGCAGCTACAGAATGAAAGCGTCACGGATGGATCCTTTGTTTTCTCTATCAGTTTAGTGGCATTGCAGAGCCGATTCAAAACTATGAAGGTGATCAAAGCGGCCTGGACCGCCGCCAGACATGACCAGATCACAGTTAGCTGGCAAGAGTGATTTAGCATAGCGGCAGAACGCGTTTCCTGTGCAGACATTATTCATTCCATTGTGTGACAGCGTGTGCGTTCACAGGCGTGAAGGCGGACGCGCTGGACGAGCGTAAAACATGCGAGACTAAAGCATGCTGGGAGTTGAATATCACATCAAAGAGACATTTACTGGGGAAAAATGATGATTATGCTGTACTCGAGTAAAAGTACAAGTAACAATCGTAATATTTACTTGAGTAAGAGTAAAAAAGTATTTGATGAAAAAACTACTCAAGTAGTTTGAGTAAAACCCTGAATTTCAGACTACTTGGAGAGCTTTCACACACCTCTTGGTAACACAATAAGGTTGTATTAGTTAACATTAGTTAATTCATTAGTTAACATGAACGAATCATGACCAACACCTCTGTTCAGCATTAGTTCATCTTTGTTAACGTTAGTTCATAAAAATACAGCTGTTCATGTTAGTTCACAGTGCATTAACTAATGTTGTAAGATTTTAATAATCCATTAGTAAATGTTGAAATTAACATTAACAAAGATAAAGAAATGTTTTATAAGTGCAGTTCATTATTAGTTCATGTTAACTAATGAACCTTATTGTAAAAAAATATATATATATAAATATACACACACAGTGAGGAAAATAAGTATTTGAACACCCTGCTATTTTGCAAGTTCTCCCACTTGGAAATCATGGAGGGTCTGAAATTGTCATCATAGGTGCATGTCCACTGTGAGAGACATAATCTAAAAAAAAAATCCAGAAATCACAATATATGATTTTTTAACTATTTATTTGTATGATACAGCTGCAAATAAGTATTTGAACACCTGTCTATCAGCTAGAATTCTGACCCTCAAAGACCTGTTAGTCTGCCTTTAAAATGTCCACCTCCACTCCATTTATTATCCTAAATTAGATGCACCTGTTTGAGGTTGTTAGCTGCATAAAGACACCTGTCCACCCCATACAATCAGTAAGAATCCAACTACTAACATGGCCAAGACCAAAGAGCTGTCCAAAGACACTAGAGACAAAATTGTACACCTCCACAAGGCTGGAAAGGGCTCCGGGGAAATTGCCAAGCAGCTTGGTGAAAAAAGGTCCACTGTTGGAGCAATCATTAGAAAATGGAAGAAGCTAAACATGACTGTCAATCTCCCTCGGACTGGGGCTCCATGCAAGATCTCACCTCGTGGGGTCTCAATGATCCTAAGAAAGGTGAGAAATCAGCCCAGAACTACACGGGAGGAGCTGGTCAATGACCTGAAAAGAGCTGGGACCACCGTTTCCAAGGTTACTGTTGGTAATACACTAAGACGTCATGGTTTGAAATCATGCATGGCACGGAAGGTTCCCCAGCTTAAACCAGCACATGTCAAGGCCCGTCTTAAGTTTGCCAATGACCATTTGGATGATCCAGAGGAGTCATGGGAGAAAGTCATGTGGTCAGATGAGACCAAAATAGAACTTTTTGGTCATAATTCCACTAAACGTGTTTGGAGGAAGAAGAATGATGAGAACCATCCCAAGAACACCATCCCTACTGTGAAGCATGGGGGGGGGGGGGGGGGGTAGCATCATGCTTTGGGGGTGTTTTTCTGCACATGGGACAGGGCGACTGCACTGTATTAAGGAGAGGATGACCGGGGCCATGTATTGCGAGATTTTGGGGAACAACCTCCTTCCCTCAGTTAGAGCATTGAAGATGGGTCGAGGCTGGGTCTTCCAACATGACAATGACCCGAAGCACACAGCCAGGATAACCAAGGAGTGGCTCTGTAAGAAGCATATCAAGGTTCTGGCGTGGCCTAGCCAGTCTCCAGACCTAAACCCAATAGAGAATCTTTGGAGGAGCTCAAACTCTGTGTTTCTCAGAGACAGGCCAGAAACCTGACTGATCTAGAGAAGATCTGTGTGGAGGAGTGGGCCAAAATCCCTCCTGCAGTGCAAACCTGCTGAAAAACTACAGGAAACCTTTGACCTCTGTAATTGCAAACAAAGGCTACTGTACCAAATATTAACATTGATTTTCTCAGGTGTTCAAATACTTATTTGCAGCTGTATCATACAAATAAATAGTTAAAAAATCATACATTGTGATTTCTGGATTTTTTTTTTAGATTATGTCTCTCACAGTGGACATGCACCTACGATGACAATTTCAGACCCTCCATGATTTCTAAGTGGGAGAACTTGCAAAATAGCAGGGTGTTCAAATACTTATTTTCCTCACTGTATATATATGTGTGTATAAATTCTTTAGGTAGGAATAAAATACAATCCCGTTTTTATTTGTATGTATTTTCTACACTTCAGACAGGTGTCTGTCCGGATTTGTGTATAAATGCAAGATGTCACATTAAGCTATTCAATTTGTTTCGTTTTGTGGAAAAAAAGTATGTAAATGTGCAGATGTGAAGAACGTTTGTTCGGAAATGTGTTGTTTGGAGGATTCAAACGATTATGCTTGCACAAGAGCGTATATGAGGAAAACACTCGGACAGTGTGTGAAATAGTATTACAATAAGGGAAAATTTCCCATAGTTATCAAATTGTCATTAATAGTGTTCAAATATAGGCATCATTGTGACGCTTAGACATGTTTTTTCAGGGTGGAATTCTTGTATGCTGAGATGTCAGTTCGTTTTGGTGCACACACATTATGAAACTATTCTTTTTGACATCTTGGAGTGAAAACATAGACTGAACTTGATGCCACGGGTGATCTGCCTCCCGTAGCTCACACACATCTTCCTCTGCTTCGGCCATCATCTTCCGACTAAACGTGCGCTAATTATAAGCGGGTGATGCGTTACCACCTCACCCGAAGCAGCCTCTCCAACGTTTTGTGAGACTTGCGAAAGTCATATTAACTTATAAAAAAAAAATACTGTACTCAAAGTACTCAAACTGTAGAGCGTGGCGCTAGCAACGCCAAGGTCATGGGTTCGATTCCCAGGGAAAGCAAGAACTGACAAAATGTAAAATGAGTGCTTTGAATGCAATGTAAGTCGCTTTGGATAAAAGTGTCTGCCAAATGCGTAAATGTAAATGTAAATGTAAAAGTACAGTTTTTTTACAAGAAATTTACTTGAGTAAGAGTAAAAGTACCTGTAACGTAGTTTGTATGGGAAGAAGGAGGCGGGAACCGGCGAACATTCAACAAGTTTAATAAAACAAATGAACACAAAATGAAAGTACCCGGACGACTGCCGCACACACACATAACAAAAAGTAAATAAAACACAACGCAAAATCCCAGGTCTGGTCCTCTCTCGTCCTTCACTGGAGTCGCTCGTCCTTATATGCCTCCGTGCTCCCTCATGAGAGGACTCGAGACCAGTGTGCCTCGCAGGTGACGTTCATCCTCAATCAGGCACACCGATCTCGCTCGCTCCTCCCATGTCTCTCGCTCGTCCACTTCGCCACATACCCCCAACACCCCTCGTAGGCCGGGGAGTACCCCGCGTCTACGCCTACTCCCCCCCCGGGGAGCCCAATCTCTCTGCGTCCGGGGATATGGGCCGGCGAGACGAGAGAACGGGAGACAGAGACCCCCAGAGCGACCGGACGAGAGAGTGAAGAGAGGAGAAAAAAAAAATTTGTCCGGCTCCCTGACACACTGCCGCTCGGTCCTCAGCCCGCCGAGAGGCTCTTCTTCGCGGTGCCATGCGATGGCACTGGACGCTCGGTGGACGGCTCGATCCTCCTCCGCTCCCCTGGCGGCCGGCGGTGACTCCTCCTGTCGAGGGCAGCCAGCAGCGAGTCCCGCGCGCTCCCTGCTCCTCCCCTACACGGCGGATGGATACAGGCTCCGGCCCACGGCGAACGCCGGTGACTCCTCCGCTCCCTCTAGGACGGCAGCCACCCCACCTCGACCCAGGGGCACGGCAGCGAGATGTCCGTCCCACCAGATCTTCACTCGCTCCAGCACCACCGCCTCGGGCAGCTCCTCACGGTCTTCACCCATCCGCGCTGCCCGACCTCCTTAGCACCGCGATCCCCCTCAGCAGTGAGGGCTCTTCGACAGCATGTCTCTCCTTCCTCCCGGGTTTCGGCACCAATGTAACGTAGTTTGTTCGTATGGGAAGGCGGGAACTGGCGAACATTCAACAAGTAAAAAAAAAAAAAAAAACACAAAATGAAAGTAAAAGCGGCAGCCCCTCGCGGACAACTGCCGCGCACACACATAACAAAACGTAAATAAAACACAACGCAAAATCCCAGGCCTGGTCCTCTCTCCTCCTTCACTGGAGTCGCTCGTTCTTATATGCCTCCGTGCTCCCTCATGAGAGGACTCGAGACCGGTGTGCCTCGCAGGTGACGTTCATCCTCAATCACGCACACCGATCTCGCTCGCTCCTCCCATGTCTCTCGCTCGTCCACCTCGCCACAGTACCCATCTTTAAATATACTCTAAAAGCACAAGTTACCTTTTTTAAATTTACTCAAGTAAATGTAACAAAGTAAATGTAATTCGTTACTACACCTCTGGACATGGGTGTGTTAAACTAGCAGTCCTTGGAAAAGAAAAAACACAAATGAATTGATCTAATATCTTAGTTGAGATAAAGAGCAAATGGAGACTTTTACTGAAGTCTCAGATGAGACAAAGTCATTTTGGGAGCTTGGATTCAATACAAGCTGTTTTTGGACTAATGAGGCAAATGTTATTTCTCGATTCATGACCCCTTTGTAATGTCTAGTGTCTTGGTTTTGTTTGGTGTTCATTTTTTATATATTCTCTTTGAGTTTAATCCGTCATGTTTCCTGGTTTGTCATGTGATTCCCATACCCTCATGTGATTATGTCATGTGCTTCCCTAGTCTCTTGTGTCATGTTGTCATTAGGCTTGTTCGACTTCACCCAGCGATGCGCAGATCGATCGGTGGCTGACTTGAAGCATACCCCTTTTCCACCAAGGCAGTGCTAGAGCTAGATCGGAGCCAGAGCTAGTCCCAGTTCATAGTTGGTTCAACTGAGGAGCCAGCTAAGAACCGTTTGCGTTTCCACATGCTCAGAGCCACAACAGAGCCAGGTCTTACGTCACTGTATACGTCTCATCTTTCTCAGCAGCAACGCTAGCGGGAAACACAAACACACCAGGCTTGTTTGAGACGCATCGGCGCTGCGCAGACCGATCCACGTATAATATTTTAAAAAATGCATGAGTGAATCAAAAGCATAAGGAGTCGTGTGCTCTCCCTGGACTCGTTGTCATACGGCGATCGATCTGCACAGCACCGCTGCGAACAAGCCTTCCATCAACAATGCAAACGTTGTGTTACTGTTGATTCACATGGCTTTACGATCCTACATCGGCATCAAAACACAACGAAAACACAGCGAATCCAACGCATTCGTGCAGTTCGCCGTAATTAGCATAGACGGAGATTACAAACGAGCAGCAGCTGTTAGCTCCATTAGCTGCTATTTCAACAATGGCGGATCTCAAGTCTGTGTTCGTCTTGTTGACCCCGCCCCCAGTGCCTGACGTAATCGGTTCTTACTCCTAGCCCTGTTCTAGCCCAGCAATGTTTTGGTGCTACTTAAGAACCACTTTTCCTGGCTCGGAGCTGGAGCTTTGGGTGTGGAAACACAAAGAACCGATTTGGAACTAGGCTCTGGCTCCAATCTAGCTCTGGCTCTGCTTTGGTGGAAAAGGGGTAGCAGTGCATGCCGGTTAGAAATTTTGTCCGACTTGAGATAGCGCCGACGGCACGTGACAGTGACGTATGTCAACAAAGTGCCTGCGAGAGCGATTCGAGAGCAGTCGGCTGATTTCAGAGTCAGAGTCTGTTTCTCAGTTCAGTTCTATCATTGGTTTATTGTTTTGATTGTTCACAGGTGTTCCTTGTTAGTCATCAGTCTCTGTGTATTTAAGCCCTCATGTTGTCTTGGTCTAGTATTGGTCCACGTCGAGAGTCCAGCGGCGTCTCGTGTCCACGTCGAGAGTCCAGCGGCGTCCCGTGTCCACGTCCAGAGTCCAGCGGCGTCCCGTGTCCACGTCCAGAGTCTGTTTCTCAGTTCAGTTCTATCATTGGTTTATTGTTTTGATTGTTCACAGGTGTTCCTTGTTAGTCATCAGTCTCTGTGTATTTAAGCCCTCATGTTGTCTTGGTCTAGTATTGGTCCACGTCGAGAGTCCAGCGGCGTCCCGTGTCCACGTCCAGAGTCCAGCGGTGTCCCGTGTCCACGTCCAGAGTCCAGCGGTGCCCCGTGTCCACGTCCAGAGTCCAGCGGTGCCCCGTGTCCACGTCGAGAGTCCAGCGGTGCCCCGTGTCCACGTCCAGAGTCCAGCGGCATCCCGTGTCCACGTCCAGAGTCCACGTCCAGAGTCCGGTGGCGTCCCGTGTCCACGTCCAGAGTCCAGCGGCGTCCCTTGTCCACGTCCAGAGTCCAGCGGTGTCCCGTAACCACGTCCAGAGTCCGGTGGCGTCCCGTGTCCATGTCCAGAGTCCAACGGTGCCCCGTGTCCACGTCCAGAGTCCAGCGGTGCCCCGTGTCCACGTCGAGAGTCCAGCGGTGCCCCGTGTCCACGTCCAGAGTCCAGCGGCGTCCCGTGTCCACGTCCAGAGTCCAACGGTGCCCTGTGTCCACGTCCAGAGTCCAGCGGTGCCCCGCGTTCACGTCCAGAGTCCAGCGGTGCCCCATGTCCACGTCCAGAGTCCAGCGGCATCCCGTGTCCACGTCCAGAGTCCACGTCCAGAGTCCGGTGGCGTCCCGTGTCCACGTCCAGAGTCCAGCGGCGTCCCTTGTCCACGTCCAGAGTCCAGCGGTGTCCCGTAACCACGTCCAGAGTCCGGCGGCGTCCCGTGTCCATGTCCAGAGTCCGGCGGCGTCCCGTGTCCATGTCCAGAGTCTGGCGGCGTCCCGTCTTTACGTCCAGAGTCCGGCGGTGTCCCATAACCACGTCCAGAGTCCGGTGGCGTCCCGTGTCCACGTCCAGAGTCCGGCGGCGTCCCGTGTCCACATCCAGAGTCCGGTGGCATCCAGAGTCCACGTCCAGAGTCCGGCGGCGTCCCGTGTCCACGTCCAGAGTCCGGCGGCGTCCAGTGTCCACGTCCAGAGTCCGGTGGCGTCCCGTCTTCACGTCCAGAGTCCGGCGGTGTCCAGAGTCCAGCGGCGTCCCATGTCCACATCCAGAGTCCGGCAGCGTCCAGAGTCCGGTGGCGTCCCGTGTCCACATCCAGAGTCCAACGGCATCCAGAGTCCACATCCAGAGTCCGGTGGCGTCCAGAGTCCAGCGGCGTCTCGTGTCCATGTCCAGAGTCCAGCGGCGTCCCGTGTCCACGTCCAGAGTCCGGCGGCGTCCAGAGTCCACATCCAGAGTCCGGCGGCAAATAATATTTGATTTCTCACTTCATGACCCCTTTAAGATTTATGTATTGATGTATTGAATTGCATATCAATTTTCAATCCATTTGGATTATGCAATTTAATAAATTATTTAATCTCATTAATAAAACAGGTCAGATTTCTGCACTCATTATTAAATATTTGCATCTATTTGATTTGATTTAAATGATCATATTTTAGAAACGCATGTATATACATTTCTTAGAATCAGTACAAATAAATTACATTTACATGAACCGTTAAAATATGGAACAAGCCAGATTAAATTAGGTGCATGAGATTGAAACAAACCAGATTTATTGGAGATGCTTATATAAACCTGGTTATTTTATTAGTACTTTTACAGAAATCTGACCTGTTTCATTTCTATGTGTCTGACAAATATGCATCACGTCAAGTTTATTAGTTTGTTAAAACTCCCAATTTTATATGTAATTAAAATCTCAGATGATCTGAGCTGCTGTCTGCATTAATTTAGTTCTGTACTCTCACAGTCCCAGAACTATTGACTTATTTGTGTCTATTTATACATATCTTCTGAAGATGTTTTAGGATAAACATCTACTGTAATATCAGATTGATACTGTAACGAAATCCCATTACGTTTCCTGAACTATGGAAGAGCAGTGAATCTTTCCTCATGGAGGTCAGATCTGGAAATAATCTTCTGCTTGTCATGTCTCTGAAAAAGAACAAAGCTTAATACATGATGAAATGTGATTAAAAAATCATGCAATATATGTTAACGTAAAAATATGTTTCCTTCGGATGAATGCAGTGTAGATTTAAAAGCAATTTATCACCTCGGCTGCATGTTCTGAATGTGTCTGTGAAATTATTTAAAAAGATGCACATTAAAATATTATGATACATTCATAGAGGGCTGTAAAAACGGCACATCATGAAGCAACTCCCGCACCGCCGGAGACACAAACAACTGTATTATTATAATCAAGGGCTTGTTCTGTTGCATATGAACTCGGATGAACCTTACAACTGTTTTAACACGCGCACTTACTCTTTTTATGTCTTTACTTTCTAAATACTTCATCACTTGATTGAAACGCTGCACTAATTCCACCCATCAAACCATCTTAAAACGTCGCTTTCATGATCCCCAACACAGAAAGATGGAGAAAAATTCATATTTTTTGGACTATACATTATGCAGATTTCCCATAAATCAGACAAAGAGGAAAACAAATGATGAATTCCACCGCCACATATTCTTATATATTTGTTTTGGTTGCACTAGTATTGCTTCCCTCGCTTTAATCACTTTTATTATTCTCATTTCTAAGTCGCTTTGGATAAAAGCATCTGCTAAACGATTAAATAAATAAATGTAAATGCAGGGATAAAGATCAAACTGATATGACAGTGAAGAGCTTCCATAATATCCCTCATACGCTTCTTCAGTATGAAATTCAAACAAATGAAGCCATTTAGATGTGCTTTTATGAGGCTGCATTTACGTCATTTGTTTAGAACATCTAAAACTAGAACATATAAAGAAGTTCAGCTCTATTCTTTTCCCTTAATCACAATTCATTCAGACAGTCTTTGGCTCCGTCCACACAGAGACGCGTTTAGCTATATATTCGTAAAAATTTGCATTTGCATAGCAATTTTCCGTCCAGTTTGATCACACAGTTTTAACATAAACAAACGAATAATGTGACGCATATTTGTCAGTCATGAGACAGGTCAGATTTCTGCAAGACGTGTGAATCGGTGGGCGTGTCTAAAGAGGCGATGATGTAGAAGTGGAAGTCGATCTTCTTCTGCAGAGGCGGTCTTTCGTCACACTATGATGTCATAGTGAGACAAAATCTGAAACGAGTCGTTTTGGGAGCTTGGATTCAATAAAAAAAATTGGAAATAGTTCTGAAAATTGTATTTCTCAATTCATGACCCCTTTAAGATCTATATTTAGGCCTACATTTATGTATTTGAATTGCATATAACATTTCCGTCCAGTTGGATTACACAGTTTTAACATAAATGTTGCATATAAAATATCACAAGATCAAAGATTTTTAAAAGATAATTGCAACTTTTTTTATCAGAATTGCAAGATTTAAACTTACAATTGCGAGAAATAAAGTCAGAATTGCAAAGAAGAATTACAAGAAATAAAGCTGGAATTGTGGGATGTAAAGTTGGAGTTGCGGATGTAAAGATGTAAAGTCGGAATTGCAGGATATAAAGTCGTAATTGTGGGATGTAAAGTACGTCTGAATTGCGGGATGTAAAGATGTAAAGTCTGAATTGCGGGATGTAAAGCTATAAAGTCGGAATTGCGGGATGTAAAGCTATAAAGTCGGAATTGGGGATGTATAGTAAGTGGGAATTGTGGGATGTAAAGATGTAAAGTCGGAATTGGGGATGTATAGTAAGTCGGAATTGTGGGATGTAAAGATGTAAAGTCGGAATTGGGGATGTATAGTAAGTCGGAATTGCGGGATGTAAAGATGTAAAGTCGGAATTGCGGGATCTAAAGATGTAAAGTCGGAATTGCGGGATGTAAAGATGTAAAGTCGGAATTGCGGGATGTAAAGATGTAAAGTCGGAATTGAAGTGGAAGTCGATCTTCTTCTGCAGAGGCGGTCTTTCGTCACACTATGATGTCATAGTGAGACAAAATCTGAAACGAGTCGTTTTGGGAGCTTGGATTCAATAAAAAAATTGGAAATAGTTATTATTTTAATAACTTGATAATCTCAATTTTTGTATATTAATAACTTAATTGAGATTATTTCTCAATTCATGACCCCTTTAAGATCTATTTTTAGGCCTACATTTATGTATTTGAATTGCATATAACATTTCCGTCCAGTTGGATTAAACAGTTTTAACATAAATGTTAGATATGAACTCGAAGGAACCTCACAACTGTTTTAACACTCGCACTTCCTGTTTTTATTTCTTTACTTTCTAAATATTTAATTACTTGATTGAAACGCTGCTCTAATTCCACCCATCAAACCATCTTAAAACGTCTCTTTCATGATCCTCAACAAAGAAAGATGGAGAAAAATTAAATCAGTTTTTGAGTCTATGCATTACATAGGGGGAAAAAATGATAAATTCCACTGCCATATAATCTATATTTAGCCTGGATGCCAGACGAACTTAGCCCCGCCCACAACATTTTTTGCACGGGCAGTTCGGTCTGGACTTGATCCATAGAGAAGTAATTATGCCCGAACAGAAACTGTTCGGACCAATGAAATTGTCAGGGCGGGCTTTAGACGATGATGGACAGATGATCAACAGTAACGTAATCATCACGTCATCAAAGGCGCTTGGGTTGAATTTGTTCTAATCCTAAACGGAGAACTTGTTCGTATATGCGTTCACCTTTACTATTTCTCTCAGAAATGATGATGGTGTTGGGAAGTACTCTGTGTATCCTTAAATTATTTTTTTACAACACCGGCAAAGATCGTTTACACTCATCTTCTTCTTCTAACGTGACTTATTCCAGCGTGCACAGACAGGGTTGCCAAGTTTTTACAGCAAAACTCGCCCAACTGCTACTCAAAACTAGACAAAAACAAGCCCAATAGCTTTCCGGGTGGAGGGTTCTCCGGGAAAAATGGCATTTGGGGGGTAAAATATGTGTTATTTTGGCGCGGCTGCTAAATTTCGCATTCCTGGGTCTGTATATCACATAATTGGGGTCCCTTCAACCCGCGGACTTGGCAACACAGTGCAGTTGAGTTCTGTTGACATTTGACAACTAATGTTATGCGTCGCTCCGTTGCTCTGATTGGTTGTAGGTCTATCCAATTGAGGTCTTTCCTGGTTCGGTTTAAACACACCCCATAATCACAGCCCAACGTAGCAGATCAGACTCATATTCTGACTAGAATTGAGTATGACGACGTCAGGCTAATCTATATTATTATATATTCAAATTTGTTTCGGTTGCACTAGTATTGCTTCCCTCGTTTTAATCACTTCTGCTAATTGTATTGTATTGTTTCGGTGTTTCGTCCACACGGATCTGGCGTTTTGGGAGCTTGAAACCGCAATTTTTTGAAACCGGGTCCCAGGGTGGATAAATCTGAAAGTGACACCCTTGCGTTTTCGTGTTTACAGCCAATCCGTATATTCTGTGAAACAGTGATGTCATCACCCCACGTCTCGCACATGCTCCAAGTCTTCTTCTCCGTTTTTAGTGCATCTCTGTGGCAGAATTACAGCATCACATACTGGTCTGGCTACATCGTTATGAGTTAGTATCAGTGGTTTCGTGTGTACGCAGCTATTTCTGGAAACGAGGGGAAAAAAGGCTATATGTGGAAGTGGCCTTAAAGGGTGTCACAGAGTCAGCCACACAATCATCACATAATCACCAGGCCCCGCCGACTCGTTCACAATCACCAGAGTACTGACTCGCTTCACCTGCACCTCCTCATCTGCTCACCTTTATATTCACCGTTCACCAGCCACTCTTTGTCTGGTCTCGTCACAGTCAATGCTACTCTGTCAGACTCCTTACCACTCAACTTCAAAATACAGAATATCCACTTGAGTTTTCACCAGCTTCACAAGTTACCACAATCATTCCGCTTCCCATCGCCTGGTTCCCGCTGTTCCACCTCCACTCTGCTTTAATTAACACTGTTTATTCTTATCTACCTGTCTGTCTCCTGTGCTGTCACAAAGGGACTGTTCACTCATAAAAGTAAGTTCTGTCATCACACTCATGCCATTCTAAACCTAAACCTGATCTTTGGAAGACAAAATATTATATTTTGTTGAATGTTCACAATTTTTCTCTTGAATATCATTTCCGCAAACTCCAATGGCACAAGATATCATGTCCATAAGAAATACAGTTTGGTCTGTTTCTCACACAAACTTAAAATATCACAAGATCAAAGATTTTTAAAAGGTAATTGCAACTTTTTTGATCAGAATTGCAAGAATTAAACTTACAATTGTGAGTAATGAAGTCAGAATTGCAAAGAAGAATTACAAGAAATAAAGCTGGAATTGTGGGATGTAAAGTTGGAATTGAGGGGATGTAAAGATGTAAAGTCGTAATTGCGGGATGTAAAGATATAAAGTCTGAATTGCGGGATGTAAAGATGTAAAGTCTGAATTGCGGGATGTAAAGTCGTAATTGCGGGATGTAAAGATATAAAGTCTGAATTGCGGGATGTAAAGATGTAAAGTCTGAATTGCGGGATGTAAAGATGTAAAGTAAGTCTGAATTGCGGGATGTAAAGATGTAAAGTCTGAATTGCGGGATTTAAAGATGTAAAGTCGGAATTGCGGAATGTAAAGATGTAAAGTCTGAATTTTGGGATGTAAAGATGTAAAGTCTGAATTGCGGGATGTAAAGATGTAAAGTCTGAATTGCGGGATGTAAAGTAAGTCTGAATTGCGGGATGTAAAGATGTAAAGTCGGAATTTCGGGATGTAAAGATGTAAAGTCGGAATTGCGAGATGTAAAGATGTAAAGTCGGAATTGCAGGATGTAAAGTAAGTTGGAATTGCGGGATGTAAAGTCGGAATTGCGGGATGTAAAGTCGGAATTGCGGGATGTAAAGATGTAAAGTCGGAATTGCGGGATGTAAAGATGTAAAGTCGGAATTGCGGGATGTAAAGATGTAAAGTCTGAATTGCGGGATGTAAAGATGTAAAGTCGGAATTGCGGGATGTAAAGATGTAAAGTCTGAATTGCGGGATGTAAAGATGTAAAGTCGGAATTGCGGGATGTAAAGTCTGAATTGCGGGATTTAAAGATGTAAAGTTAGAATTGCGGGATGTAAAGTCTGAATTGCGGGATGTAAAGATGTAAAGTCTGAATTGCGGGATTTAAAGATGTAAAGTTATAATTGCGGGAAGTAAAGTCTGAATTGCGGGATGTAAAGATGTAAAGTAAGTCTGAATTGCGGGATGTAAAGTAAGTCTGAATTGCGGGATGTAAAGATGTAAAGTTAGAATTGCGGGATGTAAAGTCTGAATTGCGGGATTTAAAGATGTAAAGTTATAATTGCGGGATGTAAAGATGTAAAGTCTGAATTGCGGGATGTAAAGATGTAAAGTCAGAATTGCGGGATGTAAAGATGTAAAGTCAGAATTGCAGGATGTAAAGTAAGTTGGAATTGCAGGATGTAAAGTAAGTTGGAATTGCAGGATGTAAAGTAAGTTGGAATTGCGGGATGTAAAGATGTAAAGTCAGGATTGCGGGATGTAAAGATGTAAAGTCTGAATTGCGGGATGTAAAGACGTAAAGTCTGAATTGCGGGATGTAAAGATGTAAAGTAAGTTGGGATTGTGGGATGTAAAGTAAGTCGGACTTGCGGGATGTAAAGTCGGGATTGCGGGATGTAAAGATGTAAAGTCTGAATTGCTGGATATAAAGTCAGAATTACGAGATGTAAACTAGCAATTACTTTTTTTTTATTCTGTGGTGGAAACAAGCTTCCATACAAAGCTCAAATGACTTAAACTTAATTTAATACTTTAGCACACGAGTTGTATGCACTTCATATTTTAATACATGTTCATTCAGCTAAGCAACGTTCATTTTGGAGTGCACTGTCCCTTTAAGAAATCATGCAGACAGTTCTAGAAAATAACCCAATACACTTTGAATGAAATCAAATCAAGAGGAGTGACTAATGCTCATTAACGGTCAATGGAGGAGGATGTTATCATGACCTGCATGACATTTTCATCTAGAATGAGTGCATTATAAAATATCTTACATTGCAAAAACCCCAGCATTACTCAGGATTGTTCAGAAGGTCACAATGAATCATTTGTTTATCCAAAGAAACAGTTGCACAAACGAATTGGTAGTTAGTAGAAGCGAAGAGGACTTAATTATCTACATTTGGGAGCTGCTGTTAGTTTCCCAGAGCACTAGTATTTATCAAAGTTAATTGGTCATGGTAGAGGCGGCCGTTTAACACTAAAACCAGTCTGGTCATCAGGGAAACAGGCCTCAGATAATAATGCATAATGCATGATTCTGAGTCATTCCTGTTATGCAATGCATTTTAATGTCCCCATCATATATATATTTCAACACACCAACACCTGATGAAATATTAAACAAATGTGGATGCTTGTCAGTTTATCACAATTACATAAATAGAGTTGAATTTAAAAGAATAATTGTGCTACTTATGTTTGAGTGGATGACACATGCTTCCTTAATGAACAAGAAGTTTATTAAAGTGTGCTATTAGTATACTTCTTTTAAACTAAAAAAATAGGAAAGTATTCTTTCAGTCTACTTTTTATATACTTGTACTGAAGTACAGAAAAGTATATTTGTACTCAATGTTTTATACCATAAAGTATAATTAAATATTCAAAGTACACTTGCTTGTAATTGTCTTTAATCTTTTGATTGAGTAGCATATTAAATATACTTTTTTATATAGTTTTACGTACAGTCTTATTACACTTACATTGTTTGAAAATATTGATTAGAATTAGGGCTGTCAATCGATTCAAATATTTAATCACATGATTGTCATGAGTTAAAGGACAACTCCGGTGAAAAATGAACCTAGGGGTAATTAACACACGGTTACCGCGTGCGTGCGTGCGTGCGTGCGTGTGCGCGTGCGTGTGTCTTTAATTTAACCTGAAATACTGTTTAAAAATAATATATATACCAATGCAATTTCTTTTTCTTCAATAATGTTTTTCTATTTTCTTTTGTATTTTGAGATGATTTGATGGTACTTATTAATATTTAAGCAATAACTATGGTCGATTTTTGCCATTGGAAAATAATAAAAATGTATGTATGTGTATATATTATATATAATTATTATTTTTATTATTTTATATATATATATATATATATATATATATATATATATATATATATATATATATATATATATATATATATATATATATATATATATATATATATATATATAATGTATAAAAAATATTTTCAATGGCAAAAAATAGACCATAATTATTGCATAAATATTAACAAATCATCTCAAAATACAAAAGAAAATAGGAAAAATATTATTGAAAAAATAAATAAATAAAATGCATTGGTTACTGGGGTGGAGGAAGTTTAATTATTAGGTGTCCGGTCACTTATTATATTACTATATATATATATATATATATATATATATATATATATATATATATATATATATATATATATATATATATATATATATAATTTATTATTATTTTTTTATGTATTTTTTCAGGTTAAAATAAAGTCTAGGCCTTCCAAATAAATTGTTTGTGTGTTCACAGTCCTAATGCTAGAAAAGTCACCATGTTTCATATCATTCTAATGAAGCTGTGATTTTTTAAATTTCAATACAGAAAATGTTCCGGTCAGAAATGACCGAAGAGCACCGGAGGGTTAAAAAATAAATAGTCAAACTGACTCATTTCTGAAGGTCTGCTTACAGAGCTCTTCACTGCATATTATGATGTTGATTAAGTTACTTCTGAGCCACACCTGTAGACGTTTATTTTAATTCTAATTCTTGTTTTATATTCTGACGATATTTTCCCCACTGGTCTCACAGCATGTAAGCGGATGAAAGAGTAAAGGAAACATTTCAGCATCGGCATTTACATATATTTACATATTTAGCATGATCCACGCTCTGCGTTCTTCTTCATGTGTGAATCTTGGTTTTGAAACATACTAAGAAGATTAACTTTCTATCCCCAACACACTTTGAAGGTGCTAATAACGGTATAAAGTTGGACTTAAAGTTAGTTGGCTAAGCTCTCACACTGCGAGTTTAACTCACACTCCACTAATTGAAGATGTTAAAGCAGCTTTCGAGGACGTTAGACTCGGAGTGGTGAGAGAAGGCTCTTTTTTTTTGCTTCTGCGTTTGCTCGCATATAAAGTCTCAGGAATCTCAACACTGAGCTTATTTACTTATCTTGTTATGTAACTTGAGTGAGAGTACATTTACTACGGCTATGAAACTCCAAAGGAAAAATGCATTGTTTAGATGTCGAGGTGAGATGCGTCAGATGTTTCATGAACTCAGCTTTGTTTCTCCCAAAACTCCTTTGGATAAATAAAAATAGGCTTCATATTGAGATCTCAGGCTTTTGATTGCAGATTTTGGAAGAGAAACATGAATTATTACTGAAGTCTTTCTCAGCAGAAACATCTGAGCTAACCGGGAACGTTGTGGCAAGGTTATCTCAAAGTCATGAACAAACGTACGTCAATAGAACGCTCGTTCAAAGTTATCTGGTCTTTAATAATGTTCTCAAAAACGTTAACACAAAAATATTATATATATATCATCCATTAAGAATTTTTTTCTCAATCAGAAGAAAGAAAACATTGCTAGCATGGATTAACATGTGTTGTTTACATGTTATATTAGGATGCTAGCCTTAATAATTATGTTGCTAACATGGTTTAACATGTTGTTAACATGATTTAACATTTTGTCATGAATTAGCATGTTGTTATCATTATTTAACACATTTCTAACATGTTTTATCATGTTGCTAGCATTAATTAGCACATGGCTGGTATGTGTCTAGCATGATTTAACATTTTGTTAGGATGATTTTACCATGATTAACATGTTTCTAACAGGATTTAACATTTTGCTAGTATGATTTATCCTGTTGCTAGCATGTTGTTGGCATGATTAGCATGTTTCTAACATGATGTATCCTTTTGCCAGCATGTTTTAACGTGTTAGCAGGATTTAGCACATTGCTATCATGTTTCTAGCATGTTTTATCATGTTGTTAACATGCTTAGCACATTGTTAGCATGAATTGGCTTGTTGTTAGCATTATTACCATGTTTTACCACGTTGTTAACATGAATTACTACGTTTCTAGCCATTTGTACCATGTTGTTTGCATGTATGTTTTAGCATTTGCTATCATGAATTAGCGCATTGATAGTATGTTTCTAGCGTGATTTAACACATTGCTAACATGATTGAACACATTGGCAGCATGCTGTTAGATGATAGCATGCGTCTACATGATTTAACATGTTGTTAGAATTTTATTAGCATGATTAGCATGTTTCTAACATGATTTAACATGTTGCTATTTGATTTAGCACATTGGTGGCCTGTTTCTAGCATGGTTTAACACATTGCCCACATGAAACATTTTGTTAGCATTAAACAGTATGTTGATAGCATGATTTGACATGTTATCATCATTTAGCACACTTCTAGCATGTTTTAACATTTGCTAGCCTGAATTAGTACATTGCTAGCCTGTTTCTAGCGTGATTTAGCACATTGATTGCATACTGTTAAATGATAGCATGCTTCGAACATGATTTTGCATGTTACTAGTATGATTATTGCTAGCAGTAAATAAATATGCTAGCAGATATAGAGCGCAGGTTCGGGAGTACCCCCCGGCCTGCGAAGGGCGTTGGGGGTATGTGGCGAGCAGCGAGGTCGAGGGACCGTGAGGGCGGGACGAGGCGGCGCTCATCAGGGAGGATGAGCGCCAGCTGCGCGCCGCAGCGATCTCGGCTCTCGCGGAGGAATGAGGGAGTATAAACGAGGAGAGACGACAGTGAGGGACGAGAGAGGACCAGGCCTGGATTTTGTGTTGTGTTTTATTTACGTTTTATTATGTGTACGCTGCAGTCGTCCGTGAGGGGCTGCAGATTTCCATTTTGTGTTTGTTTGTATGTGGGCGGCAGTCGACCGCAAGGGGCTGCCGCCGCCATTTTATTTTGTGTTTATTTTTGATTAAAGTTTTTGAATGTTCGCTGGTTCCCGCCTCCTTCTTCCCGTACGAACAAGCCTTACTACATTGACCCTTCAGCGTGAGAAATCGGGGGTGTGGCGTGTGAGCGTGTGAAACCAATCAAATGCGTGTGTCTCAAGGCCAATGCGTGAGAGTTGGCAGCTCTGGAAACCTTACAAATGTGTAAATAGATTTCTCATTGTACAAGAAAAAGTGCTTTCTACTTCAAAATGTCACATTTAATTAATTGCCATTTCTGTAATTGATTGTGAAATTGAGCAATTTCTGACTGAAGAGCTATCCCACATGTCTTACTAAAGTGAGAAATGAAGAGCGAGAACAAGAAATGAGGGAGAGACAGAAAAATATATATATGTAAATATAGCGCGGGCCGGAGAAGAGAGGGGGAAAATGAGGCGCTGATTACATTCCTTCTCTGAGGCGGCCCATTGTTACAGACAAAACTAAATGAGTCTCCCGAGAGAGCAGCCATTACCCGACGAAATGACCCTCATTTGGGGCTGCAGCGGGAGGACACTCACAGGCTTTTATTTACTTATCTAATGTCTTGACCGAGCGCTGGAGCGTTCTTCAGGAAGCAGATATATAGTGTTGTAAGATTAGACCCCACAACAGGTGCATGTCACAAACACACTGTTGAAGTCATTTGCACAGCAAGTGATATTTCCATATGAGGTCGATTGTTTGAATGACAAAATATCGACTTGCTCTTCATCTGTATGCAGCAGATGGAAATACTGTCAGAGGCAAAATGTGGGAATGAAAACATAATTATACCTTTGGCACATTTGTTCAAACCGCCATGTGCACGATGGGTTAAACAAACACTAACAACTTACAATGAAGGAAAACATCACACATTTTCATTATAGAAAGCAAGCACGCAGTAAACAGTTTATTGATCATAAGGTGCTGAAAAAATAGCTGTTTTTTACTGTCTCGAGTCAAAATACACTCAACCTTGTTTCTTTGCATCTCTGGATTTTAACATTTACATTATGCATTTGGCAGACTCTTTTATCCAAAGCAACATTTAATCACTTCATGTATTCCCTCACTCACTTTTAAATGTCGTATAGCTTTCTAATCAAACTCTAGCATGATTTAGCACATTGGAAGCATGCTGTTAGCATGTTTCTAACAATTGATCATGTTGTTAGCATGAATTAGCACATTGCTAGCATGTTTCAACATGTTGTTAACATGATTCACATATTGCTAGAATGCATTAGCATGTTTTTAACATGATTTAACATTTTGCTAGCATTAATTAGCACATTGCTAGCATGTTTCAGCATGTTGCTAACATGATTCACATATTGCTAGCATGCATGAGCATGTTGTTAACATGATTTAACATTTTACTAGCATGAATTAGCACATTGCTAGCATGTTTCAGCATGTTGCTAACATTATTCACATATTGCTAGCATGCATTCGCATGTTGTTAACATGATTTTAACATTTTGCTAGCATGAATTAGCACATTGCTAGCATGTTTCAGCATTTGCTAACATGATTCACATATTGCTAGCATGCATTAGCATGTTGTTAACATGATTTAACATTTTGCTAGCATTAATTGCCATGTTAATTGCTAGTATTTTTTGCATGTTGTTTACATGTTTGTAGCATGATTTAACATGTTGCTAGCATTTTGTTAGCCTACCATTGTTAACATGCTGTTGGCATTATTAGCATGCTTATAACGTGATTTAAGCTAGCTTTATTTACCACATTGTTAATGTTTCTTAGCATGTTTTAGCATTTTGCTAGCATGATTATCACATTGCTATCATGAATTAGCATTTTGTTAACATGATTTAGCATGTTTGCTAACATGAATTAGCACATTTTTAGCATGATTTAACATTTTGCTACTATGATTTACAAAATTGCTATCAATGTTGCTAACATGATCAATGTGTTTCTAATATGATTTTGCATATTGCTAGCATGTTTTAGCATTGATAGCATTTTTAGCATGTTTTACCACATTGTTAACATTTTTAGCCTTTTGATAGCATGATTAGCACATTGCTAGCATGTTTCTAGCATGATTTACAATGTTGCTACTATGATTTAGCACATTTTTAGCATGTTTCTAACATGAATTACCATGTTAATTGCTAGTATTTTTTGCATGTTGTTTACATGTTTGTAGCATGATTTAACATGTTGCTAGCATTTTGTTAGCCTACCATGTTAACATGCTGTTGGCATTATTAGCATGCTTATAACGTGATTTAAGCTAGCTTTATTTACCACATTGTTAATGTTTCTTAGCATGTTTTAGCATTTTGCTATCATGATTATCACATTGCTAACATGCATTAGCATGTTGTTAACATTATTTAGCAAGTTGCTAACATGTTTTGGCATTTTGTTGTTGCTAGCATGTTTTAACATGTTGCTAGCATGAAATAACACATTATTAGCATTTTAAAAGCATGATTTAGCATTTTGCTACTATGATTTACAACATTGCTATCAATGTTGCGAACATGATTAGCATATTGCTAGGCTGTTTTAACATTTTGATAGCATGTTTTCCACATTGCTAGCATAAATTAACATGTCGATAGCATTTGTCAGACACTTTTATCCAAAGCATTCTATCTATATGTTTTATCACTTCATGCATTCCCTCGCTCACTTTTAAGTGCTTTCCTTAATGCATTAGCCTTAAGCCATATCCCTTTCTAATCAAATGTTTCTAGCATTATTTAGCATTGGTAGCATGCTGTTATCATTATGATTAACATGTTTGTAACATGATTTAACATGTTGCTAGCATGATTTATCACATTGCTGACATTCTTCTAGCATTTTTACCATTCTGCAAGCATGATTAATACATTGCTAGCATGGATTAGCATGTTGTTAACATAATTTAGTATTTTGCTGGCATGTTTTGACATTTTGTTAACATGAAGTACCATGTTGCTAGCATTTTTTTTCATGTGGTTAACATGTTTGTAACACGATTTAACATGTTGCTATACTTTTGGTACCATGTTTACCATGCTGTTAGCATGATTAGCATGCTTGTAACATTATAGCATGATTTACCACATTTCTAGCGTGTTTATAGCATGTTTTAGCATTTGCTAGCATGATTATCATATTGCTATAATGAATTAGCATGTTGGTAACGTGATTTAACATTTTGCTAACATGAATTAGCACATTTTTAGCATGTTTATAGCATGATTTAACATTTTGCTACTATGATTTACAAAATTGCTATTATGTTGCTAACATGATCAATGGGTTTCTAATATGATTTTGCATATTGCTAGCATGTTTTAACATTGATAGCATTTTTAGCATGTTTTACCACATTGTTAACATTTTTAGCCTTTTGATAGCATGATTAGCACATTGCTAGCATGTTTCTAGCATGATTTACAATGTTGCTACTATGATTTAACACATTATTAGCATGTTTAAGCATGTTTTGAAATAATGTTAGAATTAGCACATTTTTATCATTTTGCTAGCATGAATTGCCATGTTAATTGCTAGTATTTTTTGCATGTTGTTTACATGTTTGTAGCATGATTTAACATGTTGCTAGCATTTTGTTAGCCTACCATTGTTAACATGCTGTTGGCATTATTAGCATGCTTATAACGTGATTTAAGCTAGCTTTATTTACCACATTGTTAATGTTTCTTAGCATGTTTTAGCATTTTGCTAGCATGATATATCACATTGCTAACATGCATTAGCATGTTGTTAACATTATTTAGCAAGTTGCTAACATGTTGTGGCATTTTGTTGTTGCTAGCATGTTTTAAAATGTTGCTAGCATGAAATAACACATTGTTAGCATTTTAAAAGCATGATTTAGCATTTTGCTACTATGATTTACAACATTGCTATCAATGTTGCTAACATGATTAGCATATTGCTAGTATGTTTTAACATTTTGATAGCATGTTTTCCACATTGCTAGCATAAATTAACATGTCGATAGCATTTCAGACACTTTTATCCAAAGCATTCTATCGATATGTTTTATCACTTCATGCATTCCCTCACTCACTTTTAAGTGCTTTCCTTAATGCATTAGCCTTATGCCATATCCCTTTCTAATCAGATGTTTCTAGCATTATTTAGCATTGGTAGCATGCTGTTATCATTATGATTAACATGTTTGTAACATGATTTAACATGTTGCTAGCATGATTTATCACATTGCTGACATGGATTAGCATGTTGTTAACATAATTTAGTATTTTGCTGGCATGTTTTGACATTTTGTTAACATGAAGTACCATGTTGCTAGCATTTTTTTCATGTGGTTAACATGTTTGTAACATGATTTAACATGTTGCTATACTTTTGGTACCATGTTTACCATGCTGTTAGCATGATTAGCATGCTTGTAACATTATAGCATGATTTACCACATTTCTAGCGCGTTTATAGCATGTTTTAGCATTTGCTAGCATGATTATCACATTGCTATCATGAATTAGCATGTTGCTAACATGAATTAGCACATTTTTAGCATGTTTATAGCATGATTTAACATTTTGCTACTATGATTTACAAAATTGCTATTATGTTGTTAACATGATCAACGTGTTTCTAATATGATTTTAACATTGATAGCATTTTTATTTAAACGTTAAAATGCTAGCTAGCAACAACATGCAAAAAACAACATGCAAAAAAAAACAACATGCAAAAAATACTAGCAATTAACATGGTAATTCATGCTAGCAAAATGTTAAATCATGTTAACAACATGCTAATGCATGCTAGCAATATGTGAATCATGTTAGCAACATGCTGAAACATGCTAGCAATGTGCTAATTCATGCTAACAACATGATCAATTGTTAGAAACATGCTAATCATGCTACCAGCATGCTACCAATGTGCTAAATCATGCTAGAGTTTGATTAGAAAGCTATACGACATTTACATTTAAATAATATAGACTGTTTTATCGCTTCATGCATTCCCTCACTCACTCTTATATGTGCTAATGCTGTAGCCTTAAGCCATTAGCTTTCTAATTAAATGTTTCTAGTATTATTTAGCACATTGGTAGCATGTTGTTAGCATGATCAGCATGCCTGTAACATGATTTAGCAAAATATTGTTGCTACCATGTTGTTTCCTAATCATTCTAGCAATGTGATAATTCATGCTATCAATGTGGTAAATAATACCACATTGATAGCATGAATTATCACATAGCATGATTAGCACATTGCTAGCATAAATTAACATGTTTCATAACATGAATTACCATGTTGCTAGCATATCGTTGTTGTTAGCATGTTTAATGTTGTTAATGTGAATTAGCATACTGCTAGCATTATTTAGCATATTGTTATCATTGTTTAGCACATTTCTAGCATGTTTTAACATGATGTTAGCATGTTTCTTAGTATTTAGCATATCGATAGTATTTGGCAGACTCTTCTATCCAAAGCATTCAAGCTATAGACTGTTTTATCGCTTCATTCCCTCACTCACTCTTATATGTGCTAAAGCTGTAGCCTTAAGCCATTAGCTTTCTAATCAAGTCAAATACAATATCTCTGCATGGCACTGAAGTTTCGTCTTCCCGCTGCATTTGAGGTTTTCACAAGCATGTCAGCGGCTGCGTGTGGTTGGCTCTTACACACGTGTGAATGGGTCTAGAAATCCCATCAAGAATTTATAGGACGTTTCATGCCACAAAGTCTCTCCTGTGATTCTGGGATTCCTGATACTTTACATGTGTGGAATAATCAGCACCTGGTTATTTTACAAGCTTTGAGGCTCTGCTAAACATTCCTGAAGAAAGAAAGACATAGAGGTTTATTATTTGGCTTTTGGTATGAATATGTCTTAAAGGGACAGTTCACCCAAAAATTAAAATGACCCCATGATTTACTCACCGCAGGTGTGTATGACTCTTCTTTCAGACGAATAAAATCTGAGTTATATTAAAAAATGTCCTGGCTCTTCCAAGCTTTATAATGGCAGTGAATGGGATTTTGAAGCACCAAAAAAGTGTATCCGTCCATCATAAAAGTTCATCCGTCCATCATAAATGTGCATCCGTCCATCATAAAAGTGCATCTATCATCATAAAAGTGAATCTATCCATCATAAAAGTGAATATATCCATCATAAAAGTGAATCTATCCATCATAAATGTGCATCCGTCCATCATAAGTTAATCTATCCATCATAAAAGTGAATCTATCCATCATAAATGTGCATCCGTCCGTCATAAGTTAATCTATCCATCATAAAAGTGCATCCATCCATCATAAAAGTGCATCCGTCCATCATAAAAGTGCATCCGTCCATCATAAAAGTACATCTCTCCATCATAATAGTGCATCCGTCCATCATAAAAGTGAATCTATCCATCATAAAAGTGCATCTATCCATCATAAAAGTGAATCTATCCAAAAGTGCATCTATCCATCATAAAAGTGCATCTATCCATCATAAAAGTGCATCAATCATCATAAAAGGCAAGGCAAGGCAAGTTTATTTGTATAGCACATTTCATACACAGGGGCAATTCAAAGTGCTTTACACAGAAATGAAGTTAAAATATTCATAAGTGAATACAATAAAAATATACATAGTATAACAGTTATAGTGGGAATTAAAAGAAAATATAAAATAAAGATGAAATCTTTATGAGGGAAGCCATCATAAAAGTTCATCTGTCCATCATAAAAGTGCATCTATCCATCATAAAAGTGCATCTCTCCATCATAAAAGTGCATCCGTCCATCATAAAAGTGCATCCATCCATCATAAAAGTGCATCTCTCCCTCATAAAAGTGCATCCATCCATCATAAAAGTGCACCCATCCATCATAAAAGTGCATCTCTCCCTCATAAAAGTGCATCCATCCATCATAAAAGTGCATCCATCCATCATAAAAGTGCATCGCTTCATCATAAAAGTGCATCCTTCCTTGATATGCCACGCCCTGTTTTCCTGTTTCAGTGGAAATTGCATTGAATGATGCTGCATGTTTCAAGGCACTTCAGTGGGACTTTAAGTCTACACTCTTAAAAATGAAGGTTCTTTATAATGGAAAAACCTGAAAATGTGTTTCTTTTAAGAGCTGATCACTGTAGGGCACAAAAAAAATGAATCTTCTATTGCAAACGTCCTTTATATTTAAGAGTGCAGCATAGTTTCTTAGTGGAAATACCAATGCCCTAAAGATTAAAATTAAAAAATGATTATCTAAACGTGTGACCCAACAGATCTGAATGAAGTTATAGAAATTAAGACCCTGCAGGTGCAAAGCAAGCAGAAATTCAATGACACTAGAATAACATTATATCCCTCTCCCTTCAGAGCACATCATATCGTGTGTTTCTCAGTGTTTTAATGTTCGAGTTTAGTTCAGTTTTAGAGACTCTCAGTAGAGACATGATGGCAGTCTGAACGCTTCTTCTGGAACAAGAGGGAGACATAAACACATTCGCCACACTCTCTGAGGTCATTTCACTCACAAATACACACTATTAAATAAACATTAACTGTCAGGCATTGTCTGAGCGGATCTTAAAGACAAAAGTTCACTCTGGCCACAAACACCATACATTTTTAATTGTTTTAATTTGTTTTAATTTTGTTTTTAATTTTAATTAGGCCCATATTTCAGCAGCGCTTTAAAGGAACTTTTTGGGACTTCATCTTATTCCCGTATCCCCCAGAGTTAGATAAGTCCATACACACCATTCTCATCTCCGTGCCATAACTCTGTCTGACACACCCACCGCTAGCCTAGCTTAGCACAAAGACTGGAGGTGAATGGCTCCAGCTAGCCTAGCTTAGCACAAAGACTGGAGGTAAATGGCTCCAGCTCAAAGCTCTTGATTATTACGCAGGAATGAGAGTATAGTTCCTAGCCGTATCATAACTTTTCATTTTCCGTCGGTCTTAGTACACGATGTGACTATACTCATCACAACATGTAAATATCTATCCATCCATCATCTTCCGCTTATCCGGGGCCGGGTCGCTGGGGCAACAGTCTAAGCAGAGACACCCAGACTTCCCTCTCCCTAGACACTTCCTCCAGCTCTTCCGGGGGAACCCCGAGGCGTTCCCAAGCCAGCCGGGAGACATAGTCCCTCCAGCCATGACCATAGGTGAGAGTAGGAACGTAGATTGACTGGTAAATCGAGAGCTTTGCCTTACAGCTCAGCTCCTTCTTTACCATGACAGACCGGTACATCGACTGCATTACTGCAGAGGCTGCACCGATCCGTCTGCCAATCTCCCGTTCCATCTTTCCCTCACTTGTGAACAAGACCCCAAGATACCTGAACTCCTCCACTTGAGGCAGGAACTCTCCACCAAACTGAAGTGGGCAATCCACCCTTTTCCGACTGAGAACCATGGCCTCGGACTTGGAGGTGCTGATTCTCATCCCAGCCGCTTCACACTCGGCTGCAAACCGCCCCAGTGCACGCTGAAGGTCCTGGTCTGAGGAGGCCAACATCATCCGCAAAAAGCAGCGACAAAATCGTATGGTCCCCAAACCGGACACCCTCCGGCCCTTGGCAGCGCCTAGAAATTCTGTCCATAAAAATTATGAACAGAACCAGTGACAAAGGGCAGCCCTGCCGGAGACCAACATGCACCGGGAACAAGTCTGACTTACTGCCGGCAATGCGAACCAAGCTCTAGCTCCGGTCGTACAGGGACCGAACAGCCCTAAGAAGGGGGCCACCGACCCCATACTCCCAGAGCACCCTCCACAGGATGCCACGAGGAACACAGTCGAATGCCTTCTCCAAATCCACAAAACACATGTGGACTGGTTGGGCAAACTCCCATGAACCCTCCAGCACCCTGGAAAGGGTATAGAGCTGGTCCAGTGTTCCACGACCGGGACGAAAACCACACTGTTCCTCCTGAATCCGAGGTTCCACTATCGGCCAAATTCTCCTCTCCAGTACCCTGGCATAGACTTTCCCGGGGAGGCTGAGAAGTATGTTTTTGGTGTTTTCTTTTCTTTTTTTTTTTATATATAGTTGGAACACACTCTCCGGTCCCCCTTCTTGAAAAGTCTGCCAGTCCAGAGGTACTGTCCCCAACCGCCATGCAATGTTGCAGAGGAGTGTCAGCCAAGACAGCCCCACAACATCCAGAGACTTTTTTTTTTTTTTTTGCCTCCATGACTACCCGGGCTGCAGTCCGCTTGGCTTGCCGGTACCTGTCAGCTGCCTCCGGAGTCCCACAAGCCATCCAGGCCCGATAGGACTCCTTCTTCAGCTTGACGGCATCCCTTACTTCCGGTGTCCACCACCGGGTGCGGGGATTGCCGCCTCGACAGGCGCATGGAAGCGACCCTCTCGCTCACCGGGGTGAACTCCAACACATGATGGCTGAGCTGGGGGGCTATAAGCAAACCCACTCCAGCCCTCCGCCTCTCACCATGGGCAACTCCAGAGTGCTAGAGAGTCCAGCCTCTCTCAAGAAGTGTGGTTCCAGAGCCCAAGCTGTACGTGGAGGTGAGCCCGACTATCTCTAGTCGGTACCTCTCAACCTCCCGCACAAGCTCAGGCTCCTTCCCCGCCAACGAGGTGACAATCCACGTCCGACAGATTCCGTGTCCAGAGATCGGGTCGTCGGGGGCCTCGCCTTCGACTGTCGCCCGATCCACTATGCAACGGCCCCTTACGCTCCCTCCTGCAGGTGGTGAGCCCACAGGAGGGGGGCCCCACGTCACTCTTTCGGGCTGAGCCGGCCGGACCCCATGGGGGGAGGCCCGGCCACCAGGCGCTCGCATACGAGCCCCAACCCCGGGCCTGGCTCCAGGGTGGGGCCCCGGCTGTGTCATGCCGAGGACGTCTCGGTCCTTGCTGTAGTTGTCATCATAAAGGGTTTGTGAACTGTTCTTAGTCTGGCCTGTCACCAAGGACCCCAGACAACATAGCTCCCAAGATCATTCGGGTACGCAAACCTCTCCACCACGATAAGGTGACAGTTCAAGGAGAGGCACATTTAAATGTAAATAGGAAAATGTTATTTTTTCACTTATTGAGCAGGTTAGCTGGAGCCGTTAACCTCCTGTCTTTGTGCTAAGCTAGGCTAGCGGTGGGTGCGTCAGACAGAGTTATGGCACAGAGATGAGAATGGTGTGTATGGACTTATCTAACTCTGGGGGATACGGTGAATAAGACAGTCACAAAAAGTCGGCGTGTTCCTTTAAACTAATGAAGAATACGTTTGAAGAAATGTATTATAAATATTTATTTTATTTATATATATATATATATATATATATATATATATATATATATATATATATATATATATATATATATATATATATATATATATATATATATATATATACAGGGAGTGCAGAATTATTAGGCAAGTTGTATTTTTGAGGATTAATTTTACAACATTAATAATTAAACAACAACCATGTTTGTCAATGAACACAAAAAACTCATTAATATCAAAGCTGAATATTTTTGGAAGTGGTTTTTAGTTTTAGCTATTTTAGGGGGATATCTGTGTGTGCAGGTGACTATTACTGTGCATAATTATTAGGCAACTTAACAAAAAACAAATTTATACCCATTTCAATTATTTATTTTTACCAGTGAAACCAATATAACATCTCAACATTCACAAATATACATTTCTGACATTCAAAAACCAAACAAAAACAAATCAGTGACCAATATAGCCACCTTTCTTTGCAAGGACACTCAAAAGCCTGCCATCCATGGATTCTGTCAGTGTTTTGATCTGTTCACCATCAACATTGCGTGCAGCAGCAACCACAGCCTCCCAGACACTGTTCAGAGAGGTGTACTGTTTTCCCTCCTTGTAAATCGCACATTTGATGATGGACCACAGGTTCTCAATGGGGTTCAGATCAGGTGAACAAGGAGGCCATATCATTAGATTTTCTTCTTTTATACCCTTTCTTGCCAGCCACGCTGTGGAGTACTTGGACGCGTGTGATGGAGCATTGTCCTGCATGAAAATCATGTTTTTCTTGAAGGATGCAGACTTCTTCCTGTACCACTGCTTGAAGAAGGTGTCTTCCAGAAACTGGCAGTAGGACTGGGAGTTGAGTTTGACTCCATCCTCAACCCGAAAAGGCCCCACAAGCTCATCTTTGATGATACCAGCCCAAACCAGTACTCCACCTCCACCTTGCTGGCGTCTGAGTCGGACTGGAGCTCTCTGCCCTTTACCAATCCAGCCACGGGCCCATCCATCTGGCCCATCAAGACTCACTCTCATTTCATCAGTCCATAAAACCTTAGAAAAATCAGTCTTGAGATATTTCTTGGCCCAGTCTTGACGTTTCAGCTTGTGTGTCTTGTTCAGTGGTGGTCGACTTTCTGCCTTTCTTACCTTGGCCATGTCTCTGAGTATTGCACACCTTGTGCTTTTGGGCACTCCAGTGATGTTGCAGCTCTGAAATATGGCCAAACTGGTGTGAAGTGGCATCTTGGCAGCTGCACGCTTGACTTTTCTCAGTTCACGGGCAGTTATTTTGCGCCTTGGTTTTTCCACACGCTTCTTGCGACCCTGTTGACTATTTTGAATGAAACGCTTGATTGTTCGATGATCACGCTTCAGAAGCTTGGCTATTTTAAGACTGCTGCATCCCTCTGCAATATATCTCACTATTTTTGACTTTTCTGAGCCTGTCAAGTCCTTCTTTTGACCCATTTTGCCAAAGGAAAGGAAGTTGCCTTATAATTATGCACACCTGATTAGATTAGATTAGATTAGATTCAACTTTATTGTCATTACACAAGTACAAGTACAAGGCAACGAAATGCAGTTTAGGTCTAACCAGAAGTGCAATAGCAGCAAGTGCAGGATATATACAATGGTTGCGTAAGTGCAGGGCATAAAAATGTGAATATATATATAAATATACTGAATATATATATAAATATGTATAAGTAGAGAGATGGTTATTACTATAAACAGAACTGAATTTACAGATGAATATATACAGTGAATAAATATAAATATACAGATGGCTATTACTATAAACAGAATGTAAACAGAATGTACAGGTGAATATGTACTATGAGTATAATATACAGATGGCTATTACTTTGAACAGAATTTTACAGATAGAGGTATACAATAATATGTTAGGCTAATATGAGGAATATAGCAGTGGATTAAGGTAGTGCAATAAATTATGGACAGAGCTATCCGAAAGAAAGTGTAAAAGTGCAGTGGAAAGTGGTTGCATATTGCAGTTAGAAGTACGGTGCAAAATGCAAATGTAAACATGGTTACTGTAAATACAGTCGGCAGTGCAAATGAGCATATTCCAGTTAAGATATGGTGGTGCAAAATGCATAAGTAAACAGTTGTTACTGTAATAAACAGTCGGTAGTGCAAATAACAAAGTGAATGTAGATGTGAGGTAGGAGAGTTAGCAGTATATGAGGGAAGTGGATCAACGGGGGTTTGAGTTCAGTAAAGAGACAGCTCTGGGGAAAAAACTGTTCTTTAGTCTGCTGGTCCTGGTCCGGAGGCACCTGAAACGCCTGCCGGAGGGCAGGAGAGAAAACAGTCTGTGGGCCGGGTGAGAGGAGTCCTTGAGGATGCTGCGAGCTCGATGCAGACAGCGTTTCCTCTGGATGTGCTCGATGGCAGGTAGTGGAGTCCCTGTGATGCGCTGGGCAGTTTTCACCACCCGCTGCAGTGCCTTGCGCTCCGCAACAGAGCAGCTCCCATACCATACTGCCACACAGTTGGTCAGGATGCTTTCTATTGCGCAGCGGTAAAAGTTCACCAGGATAGCCGAGGAGAGCTGATTCTTCCTCAGTGTCCTCAGGAAGAAGAGGCGCTGGTGAGCCTTCTTGACCAGGCTGGAGGTGTTGGTCGTCCACGACATGTCCGCCGAGATGTGGATCCCCAGGAACTTGAAACTGGAGACACGCTCAACAGCCATTCCATTGATGTGGATGGTGTCATGTGTGCCTCTTGACTCCTTCCTGAAGTCCACGATGAGCTCCTTCGTTTTGGTGGTGTTGAGGAGCAGGTTATTATCAGTGCACCATGTGGCCAGGTGCTGGATCTCCTCCCTGTAGGCAGTCTCATCGTTGTTGCTGATGAGCCCAATCACCGTAGTGTCGTCCGCAAACTTGACGATGGAATTAGTTCCATACACAGGCTTGCAGTCGGAGGTGAAGAGGGAGTAGAGAAACGGACTTAGCACACAGCCCTGTGGTACACCAGTGTTGAGTGTGATAGACGTGGAGCAGGTGGATCCTGATCGAACATTCTGTGGTCTGTCAGTTAGGAAGTCCAAAATCCAGTTACACATTGAAGTGTTGATGCCCAGGTCTCCAAGTTTGGCAATTAACTTGGATGGGATGACAGTGTTGAATGCTGAGCTGAAGTCAACAAACAGCATGCGTGCATAGGTGTTTTTACTGTCCAGATGGGTGAGCACAGAGTGCAGTGCCATGGAAACTGCATCCTCTGTGCTCCTATTGCTGCGATAGGCAAACTGGTGTGAGTCCAATGTGGATGGTATAGAGTCTTTTAGGTGTTCCAGGACCAGCCGCTCAAAGCACTTCATAATGATGGGTGTGAGTGCTACAGGGCGGTAGTCATTAGGGCACCTCGGGCTGGAGTGTTTCGGCACTGGCCCAATGGAAGTGCGTTTAAAGCATGATGGTACAGCTGCTTGGGCGAGAGACAGGTTGAAAATGTCTGTAAAAACCCCAGCGAGCTGCTCCGCACATGCCCTGAGAACACGACCAGGGATGTTGTCTGGTCCAGCAGCCTTGTGCGCGCTGATCCGGCTCAGTGCCTTGCAGACATCTGTAGAGGAGAGTGTGATTGGTGGGTGGTCAGCTGAGGGTTTGAGCTTGGTGGCAGTTTCTCTGTTGTCTCTTTCAAAACGAGCATAAAAGTAATTTAGCTCGTTCAGGAAGTTGACATCAGTGGCTGTGGGGGTGGAGTGGGTGGGTTTATAATCACTGATGGCCTGAATGCCCTGCCACATGCGTCGAGGGTATATGATATAGGGTGATATAGGGTGTTGATGTCATTAGACCACACCCCTTCTCATTACAGAGATGCACATCACCTAATATGCTTAATTGGTAGTAGGCTTTCCAGCCTATACAGCTTGGAGTAAGACAACATGCATAACGAGGATGATGTGGTCAAAATACTCATTTGCCTAATAATTCTGCACTCCCTGTATATATATTAAATAAATATATATACAATTAAAAATATATATTTATATAATTAATTCTAAAAATAATATATAAATATATATCATTTAAAAAATTTTTTTTATATAATTAATTCTAAAAATATTATAAATAACATTTTAAATAAGTTATTTATGTAAGTATTCTAAAAATAATATATATAATTTTAAATAATGTATTTATATAATTGATGCTATAAATAATAATATAAATAATATATATATATATATATATATATATATAAAATGATGATACTTTATATAAATAATTTACTATATACTACATAAATCTTAATATTCTTCTAAATCTTGAATATATATTGAGTGTACAGTGGTCATGTTGTTCCTGATGTGCTGCAGCTGTAAATATGGCTTGTTTCATAAACTGGCCTGTCTCATAACACAGTGTTGTGTGTATTGTGCCGCTGCACTGCTCCTGGCCTCTGTTTTCTTTCTGCTGAGCAGATTCTCATTCTGTGCTGTCAGTGTGACTCGCTCGCCGCGTCAGCTGACATCTGTTTATTCTCAAGCAGCGGAGCGGAGGATCAAACTGTTTATTTAGAGAGGGCGGAGGGTCCTGGAATATTAAATACTAAACATGCATGATTTATAGATTCATTATTTTTATGACTTTAGACGTAAAATGTATTGTTATATGATATTCAGTGTTAGGCCCCTAGAATCATTCCCAGCCTTCATCCCTTCAGTCTGACCTTGAGCTTCAGTCTCAACATTCATCAGTGCATGCTGATACAGTGCATGCTGATACATCAGCCGTACAGCCCATATTCAATCTGAGTTTTTTAAAGGAATATTTTTTTCACACTCTGATGTCAAACCTATGGAAGCTTGTTTCCGCCATTGGAATAAAACAATAAAAAAAAATGCAACTTTACATCTCTCAATTGCGAAATTATATCTCACAATTCATAATTTTTTTCTTTCAATTCATATTTTTCTCGCAATTCTGACTTTTCTCTCACCATTGCGAATTTAATTTCTCACAAATCTGACTTTTTTTTCGTAATTCTGAAATTCACACAATTCTGACTTTTTTTCTCACAATTGTGAATTTATATATCACAATTCTGACTTTTGTTCTTGCAATTCTGACTTTTTTCTCGCAGTTGTGAATTTATATCTCTCAATTCTGAAATTCTCGCAATTGTGATTTTTTTTTTCTCGTACTTGTGAATTTTTAACTCACAATTCTGACTTTCTCGCAATTGCAAATTTTTCTCACAATTCTGACTTTTTTTCTTGCAATTCTGATTTTTTTTTCTTTCAATTCAGAATTTTCTCGCAATTCTGACTTCTCTCGCCATTGCAACATTTTTTTTTGCAATTCTGACTTTTTTCTTGTAATTCTGAATTTTTCACGCAATTCAGCATTTTTTATTGCAATTGTGAATTTATCTCACAATTCTGACTTTTTTTCTTGCAATTCTGAAATTTCTCACAATTGTGTTTTTTTTTTCTCGCAATTGCTAATTTATCTCTCAAATTCTTTTTTTTTCTTGCAATTCTGAATTTTTTTTATCGCAGTTGTGAATTTGTCACAATTCTGACTTTTTTTCTTGCAATTCTGATTTTTTTTCTTTCAATTCAGATTTTTCTTGCAATTCTGACTTTTCTTTTGCCATTGCAAATTAATTTCTCACAATTAGGACTTTTTTTTTCTTGTAATTCTGAATTTATATCTCACAATTATGACTTTTTTTCTTAAAATTGCGAATGTATATCTCGCAATTCTGACTTTTTTCTCGCCATTGTGAATACTTTTTTTTTCTCGTAATTCTGAAATTTTCACGCAATTCTGAATTTTTTTTCCTTGCAATTCTGCATTTCTTCTCGTAATTGTGAGTTTATATCTCACAATTCTGACTTTTTTCTTTCAATTCAGATTTTTCTCGCAATTCTGACTTTTCTCTCGCCATTGCGAATACATTTTTTGCAATTGACTTTTTTCTCGTAATTCTGAATTTTTCACGCAATTCAGCATTTTTTTCTTGCAATTGTGAATTTATATCTCACAATTCTGACTTTTTTTATTGCAATTCTGACTTTTTTTCTCACAATTACGAATTTCTCACAATTCTGAAAAAATTCTCGCAATTGCGAATGTATAACTTTTATAAAGTCAAAAATGATTAAATCACACATTTCTGAGAAGTAAAGTCAGAAGTGTGAGATAAAAAGTCATAATTACTTTATGTTCCCTTTCAGTCGGTCAAGTTCGACGTACGTCGGAACTGACCGACAAATTGGGATCTGTTTTCAGAGACCAATCTACTTCGAGGTATAGAAACGAGCCAATGAACATTGGCATGCGGTTCACGCATTCCACGCGCCGTTGCGGGTATAAATACGGAAGTGGAAGTACCGTATATCGCTTTCAACTTCGGAGCCGAGCATTGTTATATGTTCCTACGAAGAGTGTTTGTGAATTACTACGAGTCAAGAGGAAAACTGCTTACCTGCTTCCAGTGTCGGTGTGACGGTACCTTACAACGCTGGTCGCGAGCAGAAGAGAACAAACAGCTGTTTTCACAGCTCGCTGGGCGTTTTCCTTTGAGTGCTCACAGTGCAGGCTTGCACCTTTGAACTGCTGTGAGCCGCGGCCATTTCCCCTGTGTGCCTTGACACTTGTTGGAGCGGTTTTTCTTCTTCTAAAAGAGCAACACGGTTTGACCCTGCGTCTTTTTCAAGATGTCATTCAAACCGTGTGTTTCTGGATGCCGTCGGTATCTATCTCCAGTTGACAGGCACGATCGCTGTCTTACGTGTTTGGGCGTTCAGCACGCTGAGGCGGCTTTCGTGGATGACTCATGTTCGCACTGCGCGAACATGGCCATCGCAGTATTACGGTCTAGGCTCCAATACCTCAAAAGGGGTGGAGTCCCATTGCGTATCCCCCCCCCAATCTAGTGGTCCTCCCGTTGCAAAGCAGAGGGCTGCTACTTTGGCTGATGCCTTTGGTGGAGACCTGAGGGTTACAGTGAGGGCACTCCCGCCGGGTCAACAGGCTCCTCGGGCCCCTCCCCCCTCCGCTGCGCCGGTAGAGCTTCCGGTAGAGCTTCCGGAAGAGCGCGCTGGTCCTTCCCATGGGGGGCCGGCCGTTACTTTCGGGGCTCCGACTGAAGACATAATATCGATAGCTGCATCGGGGGACGAGCTAATGGACTCTGGAGATGAGGATCCGGCTGCGTTACCCCCTTCGGGTGTGGTAGCGTTGTCCGAGTCTGATCCAGAGCTCACGGCTATGCTTTCCCGGGCCGCATCGAGTGTCGGGCTCGAATGGAACCCTCCATGTGTCCCGAACCCTCGCGGCTGGACGATTGGTATCTCAGGACGGACCGTGCTGGTTCTCAGCGCCCCGCCCCAGTACCTTTCTTTCCGGAAGTGCATCAGGAGCTCACAAAGTCGTGGACAGTGCCCTACAGCACCTGTACACGATCAACTGACTCCTCAATCCTCACTACCCTTGATGGTGGTGCAGCTAAGGGATACGTGGAGGTCCCCCCAGTGGAGTGGTCGGTAGCGATGCAACTGTGTCCGAAGACCGCTACCGACTGGCGGGGTCACCCACGTCTCCCCACCCGTGTAGGTTCTCGTCCGGTCTAACGGGCAGAGCCTACACAGCCTGTGGGGAAGCTGAGTCATCTTTGCATGCCATGACGCTCCTGCAGGTCTACCAGGCCAAGGCGCTCAAGGAACTGCACGAGGGTAGTTCCGACCCAGAGGTTATGCAGGAACTGCGTACCGCGACGGACCTCGCCCCCTGGGCGACGAAAGTCACCGCACACACCCTGGGTCGGGCGATGTCCACACTTGTGGTCCAGGAACGCCACCTATGGCTAAACCTGGCAGATATGCGTGTGGCCGACAAAGTGCGGTTCCTCAACGCCCCTATCTGTCAGGCCGGCCTCTTCAACGACGGCATCGAGAACTTCGCCCAGCAGTTCTTGGTGGCCCAGAAGCAGACGGAGGCTATCAAGAACATCCTGCCCCGGCGACCCGCTGCTGCCTCCACCCAGTCGCCGGCCGCACCTCCGCCTGCTCATCACTGAGGGCGTCCTCCTGCGGCCGCCTCCACCCCTGCTAAACCCAAGCAGCAGCCTCCACAACTGGGGAAGCAGGGCGCCAGGCGCAAGGGGGGCGCCCAACCCGTGTCGGGGCCCGCGAAGTCTGCAGGCAAGCGTAAGGGCAAGCGGCCCTGACACGGGGAGCCCAGGGAGAAAAGGAGCTGCTCCAGGGGAGGTGGTGTCCACACCCCTCCTCCCCCCGGAGGAGGACCGGGGGGAGAATGTCTACAACAATGCCGGTACCGAAATCCTGCCGCTGGCCCTCCGGGGTCCAGCGGTACCCACATTCTCAATAAAAGAGCAGTTTCCTCCCTCCCTGAGCTCCGAGAGGGACAGGTTGGCAGTGCGCAACACCCCCCCGGCCTTGCCACTCCTTTCCTCCCCTCTCACCCCTCGCCAGGGTGCAGTAGTGTGGGCACAGAGGACGCCCCCGGGCCTTCTCACCCACACTCTGTCCCACCTGGAGTACTTGGACAACACTCCGGGCCGACCCCGGGCCTCCCGAGTCGGGTCTGAGTGCTCCACCTTGCTGCCTCACCCCGGGTACGTCTGTGGTGCCGTTGGTCCCGCTTGCTCGGTCTCTGGGGGCCTGGCTTGGCCTCCCCAGACCGTCACGCTGGCTCATCCGTACCATCAGACTCGGCTATGCGATTCAATTCGCACGCGGGCCTCCCAAGTACATGGGCATCCTCTTCACCTCAGTGCGGAGCAGCGATGCCCATGTCTTGCGGTCCGAGATCGATGTCCTGCTGGCGAAGGGCGCGACCGAGCCGGTTCCTCCTGCCAATATGAGGTCGGTGTTCTACAGCCCCTACTTCATTGTACCCAAGAAAGGGGGTGGGTTAAGACCAATCTTGGACCTGCGCATTTTGAATCGGGCCCTGCACAAGCTCCCGTTCAAAATGTTAATGCAGAAACGCATTTTCCAGTGCATCCGTCCCCAAGTTTGGTTCGCAGCGATCGACCTGAAGGATGCGTACTTTCATGTCTCTATCCTTCCTCGACACAGACCGTTCCTGCGCTTTGCGTTCGAGGGGAGGGCATATCAGTACAAAGTCTTGCCCTTCGGGCTGTCCCTGTCGCCTCGCGTCTTCACGAAAGTCGTCGAGGCAGCCATTGTTCCGCTCAGTTGTGTATCCGAACGCCGCGTTCTCTATCTCGACAACGGGCTCATATTGGCTCAGTCTCGGGATCAGTTGTGCGAACACAGGGACATGGTGCTCAGTCACCTCAGCCTGTTGGGACATCGGGTCAACCGAGAGAAGAGCAAACTCTGCCCCTCGCAGAGGATCTCTTATCTCGGTATGGAGCTGGATTCGGTCAGCCGGACTGCGCGCCTCACTCCAGAACGCGTCCGGTCAGTGTTGAACTGCTTGAATACGTTCAAAGGCAGGACAGCGGTTCCACTGAAATTCTTTCAGAGGCTCCTGGGGCATATGGCATCTGCAGCCGCGGTAACGCCGCTCGGATTGCTTCATATGAGACCGCTTCAATGCTGGTTACACGACCGAGTCCTGAGATGGGCGTGGCAGAGCGGTCAGTACCGGGTCTCAGTTACTCCTTACTGTCGCCAAACCTTCAACCCGTGGTCAGACCCCTCGTTTCTCCGGGCCGGAGTGTCCTTAGAACAGGTGTCCAGGCATGCTGTGGTCTTCACGGATGCCTCATCCACGGGCTGGGGGGCCACGTACAACGGGCACGCAGTTTCGGGTCTGTGGACGGGGCCCCAACTGCGTTGGCATATCAATTGCCTAGAGTTACTGGCGGTACGTCTTGCCCTGGCCCGGTTCAAGAAACCGCTTCGGTGCAAGCACGTACTGGTCCGTTCGGACAGCACTGCGGCCGTTGGGTACATCAACCGACAGGGTGGTCTACACTCCCGTTGCATGCTCCGGCTCACCCGCCATCTCCTCCTGTGGAGTCAGAAGTTTGTGAGGTCACTTCGTGCTATTCACATCCCAGGTGCACTGAACCAGACAGCCGACGAGCTCTCTCGTCAGTCGACACCTCCGGGCGAATGGCGACTCCACCCCCGGAGCGTCCAGCTGATATGGGAGCACTCCGTGTAGAGCCGGTATCTTCCCGCATCCTCGCCCCCAGGGCCCAGTAGCGCTAAGCAACCGTTCTAGTGTCGGCTTGCAACTCCACTCCCACCCTCTGGTCCAGATACGTGTGTCTATTTGCTCCAGTTGAGTTCCCCGGAAACGGCTAACCCTGTCGAGCTCCTCCGTCACCCCTGCGGTGTCAGACGTTGCGGACCGTCTGATGCCAGGCCTGCACCCTAATGCTTGTGGAACGTGTGTGTAGGCTGGGTTCCATATGTTGCGGTCCCCTAACGGCTACCCCATATGTGTATTCTCCACGGTACCAGCTACCCTACTCGGCTAGCCCCGTGTCTTTCCCTGGACAGAGCCCGCTCTGTCGTCTCTGGGTGTGTGTGTGTGTGTGTGTGTGTGTGTGTGTCCCTGGGACCAGGTTGGGTCCACCCCAGAGACTTCCATATGTTGCACTACCCTGATAGGTTAGTCCTTATGCATATTCCACCTCTCCTTCCATTGAAGGATGTGGCTCTGCAGCGTACCATCTCCCAAGACGGGCACGCTTTCCCAGCGTTATCCAATAGTCACGCTGAGTGGGTCTTGCAGGAACAGCAGTGACTGTCCTTCCCTGCCTGGAGTCCTGACTTCCACTCCAACATAGGAGTGGTCCAGCGAGCTCAGGCAGGGCGCTGGAAGTGCCAGCATCCCTGGCGTGTTGGTAGGGATCCCAATTGGTCGGTCAGTTCCTACGTACGTCGAACGTGACCGACTGAAAGGGAACGTCTCGGTTACGTATGTAACCCTCATTCCCTGAAGGAGGGAACAGAGACGTACGTCCCGTCGCCAGGTGCTGTGCTTCAGCTGAAGGCCCGAGCCACTTATCTCGGCTCCTCAGTTGAAAACGATATGCGGTACTTCCACTTCCGTATTTATACCCGCAACGCGGGGCGGCGCGTGGAATGCGTGAACCGCATGCCAATGTTCATTGGCTCGTTTCTATACACTCGAAGTAGATTGGTCTCTGAAAATCGATCCCAATTCGTCGGTCAGTTCCGACGTACGTCTCCGTTCCCTCCTTCAGGGAACGAGGTTTACATACGTAACCGAGACGTTTTATTAAGTGTCAGAAACAAGCTTCCATACTTGCCATCTTCGATTTGAGAGCTGCATGTGCTGGAGGAAAACAGTGCAGAACGTTTTAAGGCCCTTTCACACCGAGGACGACATCTATAACCATATAGTTCTATAAAGCATCTAAAAAAGTCCACACTCTGCTATGATGATAACGTATCTACTTTAATATCATTACAAAAAAACACAACTGCTCTCAGATTTTAATAGAAAGACACATACACTCACATGGATACTCTCAAATGAATAGTTCAGTTCTACCACTTATGACTTTGAAAAGGCGTATTTTTCTCATGAATGCTCAAAGGAGAACTAGAGCCATAATGACATAAAGGACTTCGAAAGACTTGGAATAAAGTGCAAGAGTTGTATTAACTAATATTGTGATACTTTTACATTCTTTTTTGATGCTTAAAAGCTTTCATTGTAATGTAATTGAAAAAAAAAAGGAGCATGCAGGTTATTCAAAGTCTGTTCCATGGAAAACACAAAGTCATTCAGGATGGAGTAAATAATAACAGAATGTGCATTTTTGAGTGGAAAGAGAGGCACGAGTGTCCAAATAAACAATGTTGCTTGTGAAATCAGGGACACGAAATACTCTCGCACAAACAGGTGGACCTCTCTTTCACTTTGCTTGACGTTTTTCCGTCAGTATTTCCAAGAAACAGCCATTAGAATGAGCAAATGCATTCCCGAAGGTTTTGCCAAACTCTACCCAGGCTGTCTTTTCAATGAAAAATTGAGAAGAGCTGTGCGGAGTGAGCGGCTATCGCTCAAGACAGGCCGAATCCTCCTGCTGCGACCGCCGCGCCACGCCAGATTATGGTCACCAATCCATCTGAATCACTCACACGTGTGCCGTACGGCCACCGCATTTCATCAGCCGTATCTCTGACAACAGCCTCAGGGATGGAGAGAAGCCGTTATCTCATGTGTGAGGCTATTATGGTTATCTGGGGGTTTCTCTGCATTGAGTATTTATGAAGCCTTCAGTGTTTGGGTGCATAGAGGTTTCGTATTTATCAGAGAGAGATATTTCTTGATCATCTCAGAATACTGTCATCATTTTCTGTCCAAAAACATTTGATTTTCTTCTGTGGGACACAAAAGGAGATGTTTAGCTGAATGTTCAAGCTGCTCCCAACCTTATCATGATCAGGAGCTGAACAAACTTCATAAAAGTAGAACAAATCGAAAGTGATTAAAGTGAACTTATCTAAAAGAAATGTGCATATAAATCCCTGGAACGTCCGTTAACCAATCAGATTCAAGCATTCAACAGGCCTGTAATAAATATTATTGTCTGTTTACCTGCATGTCATTTGACCATTAACCAACACGTTGAAACGTGAACATGCAAATGTGCTGTTGAATTATTTAAATATTAACTTCACATCTCAGGTGGAACTTTAAATATTTTATGTCTACGGGTTTTGTCTGACAAATAGTTTGGGAATCTCTGTTTTAGAGTATAAAAGTGCCCAGTAGGATAAGGAATTAAAAATAAAATGTAGCAATAAATATTCATGACAAAATAGTTGCAATATAAATTCTGGCTGCCCTATATATATATATATATATGTATGTATGTATGTATGTATGTATGTGTGTGTATATGTATGTATATGTGTATATATGTATATATATGTGTATATATGTATATATGTGTATATATGTGTATATATGTATATATATGTGTATATATGTATATATTTGTATATATGTGTGTATATATGTGTATATTTGTATATATGTGTATATATGTGTATATATATGTACATATCAATTATTTCAAATAAATAAAATATATAAAAAAAATAATAATAATATTGAATTAAATTAAATATTAAATTAAATGAATTGCAATTAAATATTAAATTAAATTAAATACTGAATTAAATTAAATTATATTAAATATTAATTAAATTAAACATGAAATCATATGTTTTATATGTTTACTTGCATGTCATTTGACAATTACCAACGTCAGAGAACCATTAATATTCAGCCATATATATAAATAAATGTGCAGCCCTCATTTTTATATTAAATGATTTAATGAAATTGAAATTAATTTAATGAAATTAAATGAAATTAAATATTAAATTAAATATTAAATGAAATTAAATATTGAATTAAATGAAATTAAATATGAAATTAAATTAAATATTGAATTAAATTAAATATTAAATTAAATTAATTCTGAAAAAATTATCATATATTTTATATGTTTTGACAATTACCAACATCAGAGAACCATGAATATGCATCCATATATGTTTGTGGTCTTCTGTGAATGATTATGTAAAGCACTTTCGTCAACTTTGGTTGTTGTTTAGATGAAAGAAAGAAAGAAAGAAAGAAAGAAAGAAAGAAAGAAAGAAAGAAAGAAAGAAAGAAAGAAAGAAAGAAAGAAAGAAAGAAAGAAAGAAAGAAAGAAAGAAAGGTAAATAATTTTTTTTAATAAAATACAATAAAATCTTTACTGAAAAAAATATATAATATATTTTATCTGTTTACCTGTGAACCATTAATATGCAAATATGTTGTTAAATTAATGAAATATTAACTTAAAGTGTCATGAGGTACTTTTATATCTAAAGGCATATCATCACATTAGCTTCTCTATAGATCATTTGTATATAAAGCCTCTTACTCCGCTCCTCTTCCCCTGATGTGCGTCTGCTCTCCTCAGACGTGTAGAGCTCCAGTCAGTGGAAGTCCTGGTGATGTTTCTTCCCTCGTGACGGCGGCGATGTGCTGAAAAATGAATGTGGCCTCCGCTTGCCCTCTCTTTGCCGCTCGCGCCGGCCTGTTTAATGACACATATCCCTGCTAACACTGGGAACGGGCTGAGGATGGGCAGGCAAACCTGGGCTATAGGACAAGAGCGATGGAATACGCTATGAGATCACTCCTGGGTGCGTTTGACCCCATTTGAACGCTTTATTCATGCTTTAAGAAGGAAAAAAAGATGACTACAAATGCATACATTCATCCCAAAGAATATCTTTCCCATCCTTCCAGAGGGCATTTATTAAAAAACCCTGAGATTACTGCTGGAATAAATGAATAAAACTACAGCCAGAGAGAGAGAGAAGACATGCGGTTACTTTGCACTTGTTAGTTATGATCTATGCCCAGGGAGATGCATAAAGGATTTGTGATGGCGACTAAATTGGACGGGAAAGATATTGATCAGGCGTATTGATTCATTCTGATATACACATAAAGTGTGAGCTTTTTATGTTCCTCGGAGAGACCGAATCTTGTTTATCTATTTCTACAGTCAATGAGGCATCACGACGGCTTCACAAATTACAAACCATCCATGAAATGAATTTACAGATTCAATGTGCAGCTCACAGAGTAATTCACCATCATCTGACGTATGGATGACGACAGTGTGTGTGTGTGTTAATACGTGTTTATTGCTTAAATCAATAGTTTAAACAACTGGTGAATTATCAGTGGACAGACATGCATCACATCTACACCGATCAGGCATAACATTATGTCCTAATATTGTGTTGCTAACCTGTTAAGGCATGGACTCCGCTAGACCCCTGAAGGTGTGCTGTGGTGTCTGGCACCAAGATGTTAGCAGCAGATCCTTTAAGTCCTGTAAGTTGCGAGGCGGGGCCTCCATGGATCGGACTTGTTTGTTCAGCACATCCCACAGATGCTCGATTGGATTGAGATCTGGGGAACGCCTCAAACTCGTTGTTGTGTTCCTCAAAGCATTCCTGAAGCATTTGTGCTTTGTGGCGGCGCATTATCTGCTGAAAGAGCCACAGCCACAGGGAATACCGTCTCCATGAAAGGCTGGACATGGTCTCAGCAATGCTTAGGTAGGTGGGACGTGTCAAAGTCACATCCACATGGATGGAGGACCCAAGGTTTCCCAGCAGAACATTGCCCAAAGCATCACTGCCTCCGCCGCCACGCCTTCTTCCCATAGTGCACCTGGTGTGTTCCCCAGGTATAATGCAAACTGAGATGCTCTGTGTATTCTGAGCCCTTTCTATCAGAACCAGCATTAACTTCTTGAGCAGTTTGAGCTCCAGTAGCTCGTCTGTTTGATCCAGCCTTCGCTCCCCACGTGCATCAATGAGCCTCGGCCGCCCATGACCCTGTGGCCGGTTCTCCACTGTTCCTTCCTTGGAGCACTTTTGATAGAGACTGACCACTGCAGACCGGGAACACCCCACAAGAGCTGCAGTTTTGGAGATGCTCTGACCCAGTCGTCTAGCCGTCACAATCTGGCAAAACTCGCTCAAATCCTCACGCTTGCCCATTTTTCCTGCTTCTAACACATCAACTCTGAGGACGAAATGTTCACTTGCTGCCTAATATATCCCACCCACTAACAGGAGATGAAGAGATCATCAGTGGTCATAATGTTATACCTGTTCGGTGTATTCTCTGCGTTCACTGCCACTTTTTAGTGTGAATATGAGATGAATATGAGAAATGGCTTTTAAATGTGACACAATTATTACACTCTAAAAAAAAAAAGGTTCTATATGGCACCAAAAATGGTTCTTCGTCGTAATCATAGAGGAACCACTTTTGGTGCTATATAGCACCATATCTTAACATGTTCTGTATATGGTAGCGGTGCTATATAGCACCTTAGTTAGTGGTGCTATATAGCACCTTAGTCAAAGAACTGGTGAAGAACCGGTGAAGAACCGCTGAAGAACCTCTGAAGAACCGCTGAAGCACCGCTGAAGAACCTCTGAAGAACCGCTGAAGCACCACTGAAGAACCGCTGAAGCACCGCTGAAGAACCGCTGAAGCACCATTGAAGAACCACTGAAGAACCGCTGAAGCACCACTGAAGAACCGCTGAAGCACCGCTGAAGAACCGCTGAAGCACCATTGAAGAACCACTGAAGAACCGCTGAAGCACCATTGAAGAACCGCTGAAGCACCGCTGAAGCACCACTGAAGAACCTCTGAAGAACCGCTGAAGCACCACTGAAGAACCGCTGAAGCACCGCTGAAGAACCGCTGAAGAACCGCTGAAGCACCATTGAAGAACCACTGAAGAACCGCTGAAGAACCGCTGAAGCACCGCTGAAGAACCGCTGAAGAACCGCTGAAGCACCATTGAAGAACCACTGAAGAACCGCTGAAGCACCGCTGAAGAACCGCTGAAGCACCGCTGAAGAACCACTGAAGAACCGCTGAAGAACCCCTGAAGAACCGCTGAAGAACCACTGAAGCACCACTGAAGAACCGCTGAAGAACCACTGAAGAACCGCTGAAGAACCGCTGAAGAACCGCTGAAGAACCACTGAAGCACCACTGAAGAACCGCTGAAGAACCGCTGAAGAACCACTGAAGCACCGCTGAAGAACCACTGAAGAACCGCTGAAGAACCACTGAAGAACCGCTGAAGAACCACTGAAGCACCACTGAAGAACTGCTGAAGCACCGCTGAAGAACCACTGAAGAACCACTGAAGAACCGCTGAAGAACCACTGAAGCACCGCTGAAGCACCACTGAAGCACCGCTGAAGAACCACTGAAGAACCACTGAAGAACCGCTGAAGAACCACTGAAGCACCGCTGAAGCACCACTGAAGAATCACTGAAGAACTGCTGAAGAACCACTGAAGCACCGCTGAAGCACCACTGAAGCACCGCTGAAGAACCACTGAAGAACCGCTGAAGAACCACTGAAGAACCGCTGAAGAACCATTGAAGAACCGCTGAAGAACCACTGAAGCACCGCTGAAGAACCACTGAAGCACCACTGAAGAACCACTTAAGAACCAGTGAAGAACCGCTGAAGAACCACTGAAGAACCGCTGAAGAACCACTGAAGCACCACTGAAGAACCTCTGAAGAACCTCTAAAGAACCACTGAAGAACCGCTGAAGAACCGCTGAAGAACCACTGAAGAACCGCTGAAGAACCAGTGAAGAACCACTGAAGAACCAGTGAAGAACCGCTGAAGAACCGCTGAAGAACCGCTGAAGAACCACTGAAGAACCGCTGAAGAACCGCTGAAGAACCGCTGAAGAACCACTGAAGAACCACTGAAGAACCGCTGAAGAACCACTGAAGAACCGCTGAAGAACCACTGAAGAACCACTGAAGAACCGCTGAAGAACCACTGAAGAACCACTGAAGAACCACTGAAGAACTGCTGAAGAACCACTGAAGAACCACTGAAGAACCGCTGAAGAACCGCTGAAGAACCACTGAAGAACCAGTGAAGAACCTCTGAAGAACCGCTGAAGAACCACTGAAGAACCGCTGAAGAACCACTGAAGAACCGCTGAAGAACTGCTGAAGAACCGCTGAAGAACCGCTGAAGAACCGCTGAACCACTGAAGAACCACTGAAGAACTGCTGAAGAACCGCTGAAGAACCACTGAAGAACCACTGAAGAACCAGTGAAGAACCTCTGAAGAACTGCTGAAGAACCACTGAAGAACCGCTGAAGAACCACTGAAGAACCACTGAAGAACTGCTGAAGAACCGCTGAAGAACCACTGAAGAACCGCTGAAGAACCACTGAAGAACCGCTGAAGAACCGCTGAACCACTGAAGAACCACTGAAGAACTGCTGAAGAACCGCTGAAGAACCACTGAAGAACCGCTGAAGAACTGCTGAAGAACCACTGAAGAACCGCTGAAGAACTGCTGAAGAACCACTGAAGAACCGCTGAAGAACCACTGAAGAACTGCTGAAGAACCGCTGAAGAACCACTGAAGAACCACTGAAGAACTGCTGAAGAACCGCTGAAGAACCACTGAAGAACCACTGAAGCACCAAAATTGGTGCTATATTGCACTTAAAAAGGTTCCCCTATGATTACGAGCCAACAACCATTTTTGGTGCCATATAGAACCTTTTTTTTAGAGTGTACCAGAAAACTGCAGACTCAATAAGATGCAAATGATTGATATGACATAGTCTTTATAGTTTGAGTGACAGCTTGAGTGTGACATACAGTTCACCTTTCCTTACAGTAGGCTAGTAAAGTGGTATTTTTGTGTATTTTACGAAAATTGTGTAGCCAGTTATTTGCAATTATCTTAAGTTGTGCAAAACGATAAAAATGGGAAATGAACCCCAGTGAAATGTTTAATATATATATTAATTTTTTTACATACTGAGATTGTTTGAGTTGTGCGCATCAAAGCGACTCCTCCCTCACTCACACACGCGCGCGCGCGCCCGCGCAAACACACGCACACACATACTCAGTGAACTCCGCGCGCGTCTCTCTCGGTGTGCTCGTCAGTCTCGCGCTCAGCGCGTGTGGAGAAACAGCAGCGCTGGACCCGCAGGAGTGATGTGATTTAGTTCCGCTCTTCTTTAGGAGGACCCGACACTTCGAGAGGAGACAAGGCAGTGAGAGAACCGAACCGAACCGAGCTCTACACCAGAACGGTTCCCGTGCGCGCGCGAGAGAGAGACGCGCGCCGGATCCGGAGCGATGGATTCCTCAGCTCGGCGCTCGCGAGGAAACACAGGTGCGTCTCTGTCACCTGCACTGAACATTCATCACACACACACAGATGTGTGCGGGGAAATAATTGCTTGAACTGTTTTACACTGTAAACCGATCGTTTTTAAAAGTCCAGTGATGGCATCAGTGGCTCTTAGTTATACATTAAGGTACTGAATAATGTTATTTGCATGGCACTTCAATGTATGTATAGAAATACAATGGTGCTATTAATAATATATATATATATTTTTTTGCTGAGGTCATGATTGTTTTGTATTAATACAAGAGAGTAGTGTAGCATCACGGCACTTTGATTCATATTCATATACATTTACCATTGTATGAAACTCCAATGTAATGCACGCAAGGAAATACCATACCAGTATCCAAAAGCACTGTCAAATTGCTTTTCTTGCTAATAGTTTTCTATTAATATGTATTAGTAGCGTATCAGGTCATGGTCCTCCAGTTTACAGTAAAGAAATACCAGACCCATGGTTCAGTGTCCGAAACCATTGCAAATCGATATCTTGCTGAGGTCGTGATTGTTTCTGTATTGATACTTACAAGAAATCAGTGCAGCTGTACAGTGATGGGATTACCATGGCACTTTATGATTAATATATTCATGTACTTGCATGGTGATGATGCTTATGAATACATGTCCAGTAAAACAGCCATAGTCAATTAGTGTATTGCTCTTAGTACTTTACCATAGCCATAGTGGTGTAAGATGCACTTTGATGAATATGATGGGGATTAATGATATTTATGTGCCATGCCAGGGGTCGACATTAACGCTTGTCCGCTTGTCCAGGACAAGTGGATTTTTTGAAGGGGCAAGTGAAAGGGAATTTTACTTGCCCGACGGACAATTGATTAAAACTTAAAAAATAAAAAAAATAACTAGGGAATCACCAAAATGCAAGAATGATTCTGCATTCGTTTATTTTAAGTGGCGATCGATAGTAGATAATAATATACACTCAAAAAAAAAAAAGGTTCTATATAGCACCAAAAATGGTTCTTGGCTCGTAATCATAGGGGAACCTTTTTTTTTAGTGCTATATAGCACCAATTTTGGTGCTTCAGAGGTTCTTCATCGGTTCTTTGACTAAGGTGCTATATAGTACCGCTAACTATGGTGCTATATAGCACCGCTACCATATACAGAACATGTTAAGATATGGTGCTATATAGCACCAAAAGTGGTTCCTCTATGATTATGACGAAGAACCATTTTTGGTGCCATATAGAACCTTTTTTTTTTTAGAGTGTATAATGTAATGAACTGACGGTAACAAGCTTGCGCTGTTGAAACTCGCGCAGCCTCTCGAGGAGAAATCACAACAAATCAGCGCCGCTCAAACAGTGAAACTCAGTTAATATACTGCTGTAAAAATGTGTTTAAAAAGGAGTTTTTATATTTTTAACATATGATACAGTAAAGCAACACCACACGAGCAAGAGAGCTGTTTTCCTGAATACCATCTCGACTGAAAATGTGACACTGATTTCATACGCCAGCTCCCATAAACAATGAATTAACATCAAGTCACTTACATTTGAGATGCAATATTGACTGCTTTTGTTCGATTTCAGCAGCGAAAATAGTTCCAAACAAAGATCACAGCAGAACCATAACACAGCAACAGTGTGTGTTATTGAATGATTCAGCGTTTTGAACGAATCGTTTGAATCAAAGATTCACTGACCTATTCATAAACGATCATAGATATCCATAATAAAGGCTAGATGTCTTACGGCGGAGTCTCTAACTTCATCTCCGGCGGCCATCTTGTCACAGGCAAGCTTTCTGGCGGGCTGATGTAAGGCGAGTGATCTGAACACAAATACTCTTATCTCGCTGAAATCTTGACGGATTTACAAATGGTTTGGTTTCTTACAAACGCTATTAACGTGGCTATAATTCTGGATGCTTGAACAAATTATGAATAATTATTCATAAGTATGCAGTGTCATAACTACATCTCTGACGTTTATAACAAACCAAACTGTTTGAAAATCGGTAGAAAATTGAGCAGGTTATGGTTATTTAAAAAGTACACGCACCATTAAAACACAATGTTAGGAGTGAGCGAGCTGACTGTGACAAGATGGCCGCCAGGTGCGGACGTCGACCTCCATTGGCCAGCAGCGCGGATGAGACATCTAGCCTTTATTATGTATATATTTATGTAAACGACCGCCTATTTCTTGAATGAATCAGCCGTTTGAACGAATCGACTCTGACTCGCTCATTAAGACGGTCACCTGCGGTCAATTAGACGGCCAATTAGTTTCATGTTTAAACATTCTTTCCAACTTTTCTTATTTGTATATTTAAAAAAAATATTTACAACAATCTCATAACATTATTTAATACAGTTGTAATTTTTCAGTGTACATTTTTTAATTTGATTGGTAACAGCCCAATAGTCTCTTAACCCCTTAACGGGACACCTGGCGCTCTTTTTTTGATCGTCTTTTTTTCGTATCATATATTTTAGTAATTATCATAAATTAGGTATCATTCCAAAGCTTACAAACTCAAAATTCATCCTGTGAAAACCGTTTTGAAATCAGAAGTTGTGTTACCATGGAAACGATACTCTGAATTATTCTACCGGGCTCCTCTCCCTAGTGGGCGGCGTCAGGTTTCATATTACAAAATGTATTTGAACTACTTTATAATCAAAATCTTTTCTAATCTTGACAAAACACATATCGTCGGAAAGGTCTGAGTCTCAAGGTTCCATATTTGGGGACTGTTTTGTGATGGAAGTGATATTTGGACAGAAATGTACAGGAAAATGCATTAAAAAACGATCAATGGAATGTGGATGACACCCGGTGGCTATTTTTGGTACAGCGCCTAAACAAAATCTCATGGGGACTTTAATTTTTGTGATATCAACCTCAAATTTGGAACACAACTTGGTTAGACATATGGCTTTGATTTTATAGTAATTTCTTTTAGTAAAATATATATTTTATATAAAATAAAATAAAAATATTTAAAAAGTCAATTTAAACTTCCATAACTTTTTCATACTTTCATATTTTGAAATGCTGAGTGTCTTCTTTAAAACAAGACCAAACTTATGTCTATATTCCAAAGCATGAATTATAACCCTTTAAGGTTTGATGGTGCATTTTCATGAGTTTTCTCAAAAAGGGGGGTGACAGTTATGAGGTTATTCTAGTTTAATTTATCGATCAAATTTAAGAATATAAATTTAATAGCCTATATTTAATTAGATTATGGAAAAAAAATACCCTTTATAAAAGGTAAAAAATATCACAAATATGCAGATTTAAATATGTCAAAGCTGATTGAACACTGGTGAGAATATTGCTTTAGAATAAATTACACACACACACACACACACACACACACACACACACACACACACACACACACACACACACACACACACACACACAAAAGTAATAAAATACAAATTTCTGGACAAGTACATTTTTTACTGGGACAAGTGAATGACAGATCCGAAGCCCTGCATGCTCCTCCAAAGTAAAGCAAAAAGCGCCATAGTGCCACTCCAAAACACATGGCATTATTTTTGATATTATACATTACATCAAAATATTTGCATTACTTTGCGTTAAATCAGTAGCATTTTTTGTGTATTTATTATCTCTATCACTATTATACTCTGTGCAATTAGGGAACAAACATGGATTCATGCATGTTAACAATCAATCGATGCTTTGTCTTGCCTTGGGTGGATGCATTAAGGCACTTAAAGGATTTCGTATATGCCAGTTCAGCAAACCCAAAGCAAAGCCTGAGTTTTACATCAAGCCTTGCGGTTTCAAGTGCATGCACTTTCTTTGCTTAATTCTCCTTATTAATGTCTCAGGAATTCATCGGCATGTAATTGAATCCGGGATTGTTGTGGCGCTTTGTCTCGGGCTGCTATTTAAGGCTTAACAGGAAAACGGGAACGAGCAGACATCGTATTCCCGTGTCAATGCCTCACGCTTCTGAGCACATCCAATAGTTTACTCAGACCCATTCATCACACAGGTGGAGGCGATACGCACTACATCAATTCTCATTTGCAGGTGCATTCGGTTTAGCCCTGTCTCATTGTTTGAGTCCGACCCGATTAGATGGGCCGAGATGTGACGGGACCCCTGAAGTTTAACAGATAGTGGCAGGGGTATTGAGAGAACAGGACGAGCCATTCAATACTCTTCTCCAGGCATCCCAAGACTCCTTCCCTGGCCTGTCATCTCGTATTGAGCTGTTTAAGAATGGACGATTTGTTTGGAGTTTGGTTCGGGGGGTTTTGCCACAGGCCACCTGATTCACCTTTAATTAAAAGAACGAGTGGCTGTTTATTTTCGGATTCCCTGTGGCTTGTCTTGGGAAGGCTGGCGGCTCCTTGAGTTTTAGGCTTTCAATTAAGTGCAATTGTTTTAGTTCAGATCGCCTGAGCACCAGCAAATCTGATCAGGTTTAAAGTACATGTAAAGATTGCCTGACTGTGCCACATGTGATTCATTTGTAGTTGAAAGCACCGGGTTTCATCCATCTCCAGGGAAACCGTTAAAATGAGACCCGCGTCCCAGCGGTACGCACGAGCGCTGACTCCGAGATGTCCACAAATTGACTAAATGCTTAATGCACGCAGCTGTTGTGAATGCCGTAGGAATGCTTCAGATGTCCAGTACTGAACATGCACTTCAGAGCCGTGGCCCATCATCACAGGCAGCTGCTGATTTGACTAAACTAGACTGTTGAGAACATAAAGGCTGTTTTTGGTTAAAGGCAGGGGTTGGGGTTTACTCCACTGGATATATTGGAGCATTACTTGTGTTAGATAAAAATTTGGCCGGATTGTTATGGTTTTCTGAACACAGGGCAAAGACTGTAGTTTGTTGTGAATGTTCATGAAATAAAAAAAATCTGAATTGTGAGATGTAAACTCGGAATTCCGGGAAATAAAAAATGTCAGGATTGCAAGAAGTAAACTGGGAATTCCAAGAAATAAAAAATGTCAGGATTGCAAGACGTAAACTCAGAATTCCAAGAAATAAAAAATGTCAGGATTGCAAGATGTAAACTGGGAATTCCAAGAAATAAAAAATGTCAGGATTGCAAGATGTAAACTGGGAATTCCAAGAAATAAAAAACGACAGAATTGCAAGATGTAAACTGGGAATTCCAAGAAATAAAAAACGACAGAATTGCAAGATGTAAACTCGTAATTCCAAGAAATAAAAAATGTCAGGATTGCAAGAAGTAAACTCGGAATTCCAAGAAATAAAAAATGTCAGGATTGCAAGATGTAAACTCGTAATTCCAAGAAATAAAAAATGTCAGGATTGCAAGAAGTAAACTCGGAATTCCAAGAAATAAAAAATGTCAGGATTGCAAGATGTAAACTCGTAATTCCAAGAAATAAAAAATGTCAGGATTGCAAGACGTAAACTCGTAATTCCAAGAAATAAAAAATGTCAGGATTGCAAGATGTAAACTCGTAATTCCAAGAAATAAAAAATGTCAGGATTGCAAGAAGTAAACTCGGAATTCCAAGAAATAAAAAATGTCAGGATTGCAAGATGTAAACTCGTAATTCCAAGAAATAAAAAATGTCAGGATTGCAAGATGTAAACTCGTAATTCCAAGAAATAAAAAATGTCAGAATTGCAAGACGTAAACTCGTAATTCCGGGAAATAAAAAATGTCAGGATTGCAAGACGTAAACTCGTAATTCCAAGAAATAAAAAATGTCAGGATTGCAAGATGTAAACTCGTAATTCCAAGAAATAAAAAATGTCAGGATTGCAAGAAGTAAACTCGGAATTCCAAGAAATAAAAAATGTCAGGATTGCAAGATGTAAACTCGTAATTCCAAGAAATAAAAAATGTCAGGATTGCAAGATGTAAACTCGTAATTCCAAGAAATAAAAAATGTCAGAATTGCAAGACGTAAACTCGTAATTCCGGGAAATAAAAAATGTCAGGATTGCAAGACGTAAACTGGGAATTCCAAGAAATAAAAAATGTCAGGATTGCAAGATGTAAACTGGGAATTCCAAGAAATAAAAAATGTCAGGATTGCAAGTTGTAAACTCGGAATTCTGGGGAAATTTTTTTAGAATTGCAAGACGTAAACTCAGAATTCCAGGAAATAAAAAATATCAGGATTGCAAGATGTAAACTCGTAATTTTAGGAAATAAAAAATGTCAGGATTGCAAGTTGTAAACTCGGAATTCTGGGGAAATTTTTTTTGAATTGCAAGACGTAAACTCAGAATTCCAAGAAATAAAAAATGTCAGAATTGCAAGACGTAAACTCGTAATTCCAAGAAATAAAAAATGTCAGGATTGCAAGATGTAAACTCGTAATTCCAAGAAATAAAAAATGTCAGAATTGCAAGACGTAAACTCGTAATTCCGGGAAATAAAAAATGTCAGGATTGCAAGACGTAAACTCAGAATTCCAAGAAATAAAAAATGTCAGGATTGCAAGATGTAAACTGGGAATTCCAAGAAATAAAAAATGTCAGGATTGCAAGATGTAAACTGGGAATTCCAAGAAATAAAAAACGACAGAATTGCAAGATGTAAACTGGGAATTCCAAGAAATAAAAAATGTCAGGATTGCAAGATGTAAACTCGTAATTCCAGGAAATAAAAAATGTCAGGATTGCAAGTTGTAAACTCGGAATTCTGGGGAAATTTTTTTAGAATTGCAAGACGTAAACTCAGAATTCCAGGAAATAAAAAATGTCAGGATTGCAAGTTGTAAACTCGGAATTCTGGGGAAATTTTTTTTGAATTGCAAGACGTAAACTCAGAATTCCAAGAAATAAAAAATGTCAGAATTGCAAGACGTAAACTCGTAATTCCAAGAAATAAAAAATGTCAGGATTGCAAGATGTAAACTGGGAATTCCAAGAAATAAAAAATGTCAGGATTGCAAGATGTAAACTGGGAATTCCAAGAAATAAAAAATGTCAGGATTGCAAGATGTAAACTGGGAATTCCAAGAAATAAAAAACGACAGAATTGCAAGATGTAAACTGGGAATTCCAAGAAATAAAAAACGACAGAATTGCAAGATGTAAACTGGGAATTCCAAGAAATAAAAAATGTCAGAATTGCAAGACGTAAACTCGTAATTCCAAGAAATAAAAAATGTCAGGATTGCAAGATGTAAACTGGGAATTTCAAGAAATAAAAAATGTCAGGATTGCAAGATGTAAACTGGGAATTCCAAGAAATAAAAAATGTCAGGATTGCAAGACGTAAACTCGTAATTCCAAGAAATAAAAAATGTCAGGATTGCAAGATGTAAACTGGGAATTCCAAGAAATAAAAAATGTCAGGATTGCAAGATGTAAACTGGGAATTCCAAGAAATAAAAAACGACAGAATTGCAAGATGTAAACTGGGAATTCCAAGAAATAAAAAATGTCAGGATTGCAAGACATAAACTCGTAATTCCAAGAAATAAAAAATGTCAGGATTGCAAGATGTAAACTGGGAATTCCAAGAAATAAAAAATGTCAGGATTGCAAGATGTAAACTGGGAATTCCAAGAAATAAAAAACGACAGAATTGCAAGATGTAAACTCGGAATTCCGGGGGAAATTGTTTTAGAATTGCAAGATGTAAACTTGGAGTTCCAAGAAGATAAGTCAAAATTGTGGGATGTAAACTCAGAATTTCAAGAAAAACACCAGAATTGCAAGATGTAAACTTGGAATTCCAAGACAAAAGTTTGAATTGTGAGATGTAAATGCTTCACAGTTAGACGAGCCAGTCATGTTTTATTGCCATCATTAGTGCCAGAGTGCCAGAGTGCCAGAACTGACATCGGAGGAAAATGAATCACATTGGAACGCAAGCATTTCCTTTATTAGATTAAAAGTTTAGAGATTAGTACAGCTAATTACCTAATTACAGAAAGAAATGTGCTGCGTTTAAAAGAACACGCAGCCCTGAATTGAAAACTGCATCAAATGTATTTTTGTGTAAGACATGATTAGCAGAGCAACTGCATTAATAATACCAGACTGAACATAAAGATGCACAGCGTCCTTGATAAGAGCAAATAATAATCCTCGGGAATCATGTTAGATTCATCCGAACGGAAGCATTTGTTTTATTTCTCCGTGATCTCCTGCATTCCGTCGGAGACGACTCAAGAGCGATATTAATATTTGATGAGATTGTGTTAGTTGAATTAAAGGAGGAAAATTGCTAGCTGAGGGAACGGCACATTGTTAAGCATGTAAATGTATTCTGCTCTTTTTGGGAGAGAAAATCTCGACGTGTTTCCCCTCAGGAGGTCCACGAGCTCTCGTGGTAACACGCTCGACTTTAATGTGTGCCAGATTCAATCTGCAGGCCTTAATGTCTGCTGATAATTAATATTCTCCTGCTGGAGTTGGGATGTACAGACGTGCAGTTTGCTACAGGAGCAGATTGTGTTGGGGAGTTTGCCGTCCAGATGTCTTTGGGTCTGGCCAGCCAGTTTGTGTTATTTCTGCTGGTTTAGCGCGATGGAATATCCTGCTCGTGTTTCACCCCCTAAACTTTACAATCAGCTCCCATTAGTTAATGCATTACTTCAAAATGAACATTTCCTGATGATTTAACCCCCCCACACACACCCCCGTCTCATCCAAGATGTGAACTAATCCTTTAACCAAGTTAAGTACAATTAACAAAGAAAATAAGTAATTTGAACTTAATTTGAATTTGAAGTTATTTCTACTTATTTGAAGTTTCTACTTTTTTTCCCTGGAATACTTTTTACTCAAACGATATAAGTAAGTAGTATCGATGTCTTGAGGTGTGGTAAATGTTAAATGTCTTGAGGTGTGGTAACCGTAGTATAAGCGGAATAATTGACGACGGGCCGTTCAATTATTAGAATAATAATGCACACACGAGGTGTAACAATCGGGTTCGCGTCGTGACCGCATCACCACCTCGGGTGTGCATTATTATTCTAATAATTGAACGGCCCGTCGTCAATTATTCCGCTTATACTACGGTTACCACACCTCAAGACATCGATCCGAAGATATATTTAAAGGGATTCGTCTGGTTTTTGTACTTAAATCGCTATTGTGAGTTGGACTATTTCTTCCGCGTCTCATCCAACGGCTCTTTTGCTAGTTCCGAAACGTCATTTTAAAGCTGTTAACGAAGGCTTGAGCCGTTGATAGCATTCTACTGCAGTTATTAATAAAGTTATTAGAAAGAGAGAGAGAGAGAGAGAGAGAGAGAGAGAGAGACGCTGAACAGATGAAGGTATGAATCTCTCTCTCTCTCACGATAATTAATTCAAACATATGCTATAATTCATTCATTCAAATACATGCAATCTTACGCACTACTTTATCTCTGTGTCTGATTCAAAGCGGGCAGAAGGCTAGATCTCACGAGCCGCAACTGACAAAAATAACCATCATTTTAACTCATCCAGTCAATTATTGCGCTGTAAACATCAATAGCAGCTTTAAGTTGTCAATGCTGGCAAATTACCATGGTAAAAGCGGGATAATCCACAGCTAGCTGTGCATTAATCAATTTTAATGCACAGTTCTTTGCCTCTACGTCGTGCATTAATCATTTAATGTACAGCTAGCCGTGGATTATCCCTTACATAGCAGATACAACTTTTGATTTTAATAATGCATCAGAAAATTTTGACATTAACATTGATAAATGCTTTAGAAGTACTTTTCATTGTTAATTCATGTAACTAATGTTAAACGAATGCAACCTTATTGTAAAGTGTTGCCCATACATGAAATTCGGGATCAATAGGTTTTTATTTGCAATTTGTTACAGCACTGAGATATCTTTCCACTGAGAATTTGTGCTTGGCATGCACATCACAAAAATGGGCTTCATTTTCTTTGTGCATAATATAATATCTTATTTTTTCTTTCGATTCGGGGGTGAAATATGATCTATACGTGTTTGTGACAGGTTTCGAGAGATTCGCCTCATTTAGCTCGTTTTGCATCGCAATGAGAGGGACTACAACCTAAATGAATAATACATCAAAATATTCTAGTGCTAAAAGAATGAGACGTTCTTGCACCTGGCAGGCTTCTGGAAGGATTCTACAGAGACGGGCAGAGAGCATGGTAATATGCCATGACTAGAGGAGTCATTTGTCATGGCCGTGTGAGCCGCTTGCTGCTGGCGATGTGTAACTCATGCGACGCCCTCAGGCCAGACACGTCAGGGCTCTCAGCTGAGTTTTGTTCTGCGACTTATTGAACTCTCTTTTATATGGTTAATGCTGAACTGGGCAAATACAGATTAGCCCCTGAGGGATGCTCTTTGCTTTTCCTCTCAGATCTTACAGCGCTTAAAGGCAGTCTTTGTCTGAGCACAATTCTCTGACTTATGGACCCTTTCGAAATCCAAAGGAAGCTAAGCACACAGTTTCGGTCGCAGATGGCATTGCGTTTTCTGCACCTTGCTGGTTTATAAACACCAAATGCTGCATGCTGCAACGACTGTCGGGGCTATGGTTATTCAATCATGGCAAATATACCCAACACCTAGGGATGCTAATAAAATGAAAGTATAATGAAAACATTATAATTGTGTACTTGGGACACGGCTTCTAATGGTGAGGCTTTTGTTTTTGTAATCAGGCTTTCTTTCAAAAATTAGATAAAAGATTTATCGACCGATATATCGGTTATCGGCTTTTAAATATAAAGAATTATCGGTTATCAGTATCGGCCAACATTTTTATAACGGTGCATGAACCACAAATACTGCAACGAATCATGGCAAATATACCCAACACCTAGGGATGTTAACAATTAATTGACAATCGATTATAGGGATGCACGATATATCGGCCAACATATTGGTATTGGCCAATATATGTTGATTTTTAATGTTATCATTATCGTCCCGATTTAGTTGATATATTAAAGCCGATGAAAAATGTATCGTTTCCTTCAGCTGAGACACTTCAGATGTTCGCCATGATGGTTTTGAAGTGGAATCTCTTCAAAATGGAAAATACAGTTAATGTGACGTACAAGTCTGTCATATCGGCTACATAAAATTATAATAAAAACATTATAATTGTGTGTTTGGGACGTGGCTTTTAATGGTGAGACTATTGTTTTTGTAACCAGGCTCTAAAAAATGAGATAAAAATTTGTATTTAGATGTATCTGCCAATATATCGGTTATCGGCTGTCAAATATAAAGAATTATCGGTTATTGGTATTGGCCAAAATGTTCATATCGGTGCATCCCTAATCAATTTGATTTCGATAATTTAATCTATAACTTATCGGTGGTTGATTAAAGTCATCATTAGAGTCAAGGCCATAACCATGTCTTGAACACTGGGGGGGGCAATTTGTTTTATTTTTATAAAGCATAAAGAAACAGAAAAAGGATAAAGAAACAGAACAGAACTATTTGCAAGTAATATTTGCATTGATTTGCGTCAAATATACCGTTAGTCTCGAGATTCTTCCCATTAGTGAATAAATACATAGATCCGCTATTAACAATCGAATTCCTTAGTGGTCTGGTGGTAGAATCTCTGTAAACCGTGTTGACGGTTACAGGTTCTAATCCGCCCTCATATAGTCTTTTTTCTTTATTAAAATCAAAGATGTTATCACTGATTGTATATTAAAGAGCATGGACACGTTTGTGTGCATTTTGTTTTGTGATTTCACTGGAAAGAATGGAGTCCCCGCAATGGCATTTAGCGATAGATTGACGCACTCATCAGTGTGAAGTACCATCACTGGTGCTTTGGAACAAAAGTTTACCAATGCAACACGCAAAATTATTATTATTAACAACTTAGTTTCTTAAAATCTCTTGACTTTTGATGGTTTCATGCTCTCAGTAGCCAGTACTTCTCTGTTGGGATCTTTCGTGAAGCTGGTGAAAAAGTTCCTGCTTTTGCATCTAAAACCCTTTTCCTCCCCATGCAGCCCGCATATTAACTTAGCCATACATGTCTTTAAAAGTTTGGCCTAGATTCGGCTCATTTGGTGCCCGCTGAGACTCCTCGTGAACTCTTTCTGTTAAATTGCCTCAGATGTAGATGGATGGGATCAGTCGGAGCAGATTCCTGATTAGCCCTTTAGGGAAAATGGAAGGATTAGCTACAGCGCTATGCTTCGCCTCAGTCCGTCTCACAAGCCTCCCAAACCAAACCAAACCAAACGACATCATTGTCTTTAATAGCTGCCAGACATATCCGCTTACTAGCTAATTCACACAGGATGTCATTTATTAGTCAAGTAGACATTAGCATTTTGGAGCTGGATCACAAGTTATCCAGCACTGCGCGGTTGTGCATGGAGACATGGTGAAGTCCATTCCAGGTCTCGTTCATATATAATAGATAACCTGCTGCAAGTTACGGCTTGGAGAATAACTAGGCTAATACATAGATTTGCATATTTCAGCCTAACTGCATTATTCATGAGAGTACAGGGCCTTTACTTCACCACCTTCACCTTAGTAAGTAGTTTTTAAAAACAACAAAAGTGAATTATTATGATGTTCGGTTTTGTTCATCTTGTTCTTGAACATCTTGTGCTAAAAAAATATGAGTGTTAGTTTTCAGACTAGAAAAAAGAATATGCACATTGTACCAGGGATGCACAATATATCGGCCACCATATTGGTATCAGCCGATTATCGGTATCTGCCCAATAAGGTAATTAGGCCGATATGTTAAAGCTGATGATTAATGGATTGTTTCCTTCATCTGAGACACTTCAGATGTTCGCCATGATGGTTTTGAATTGCTTGAAATATGATTGGAATCACTTCAAAAAGGAAAATACCGTAAAGTGCAACATGTCATATCGGCAACATACAATTACAATGAGAACATCATAATTGTGTGCTTGGGATGTGGATTTTTAATGCTGAGACTTTTGTTTTTGTATTCAGGCTCTCAAAAATTATATAAAAAATAGGATTTAGATTTATCAACCGATATATATCGGTTATCAGCTTTCAAATATAAAGAATTATCGGTTATCGTATCGGCCAAAATGTTCATATCGGTGCATCCCTATAAACAACAAATGCTGCAACCACTGTCTGTGCAATGGTTAATCAATCATGGCAAATAAACACCTTGTGATGCTAATGATTAATCGACAATCGTTTATAGGGATGCACGATACACACTATATTGCCAAAAATGTTCTGACGCCTGTCTTCACATGCACATCCCATTCTTAATCCGTTGGGTTTAATATGGAGTCGGACACCCTTTGCAGCTCTAACAGCTTCAGCTCTTCTGGGAAGGCACGAGGTTTAGGAGTGTGTTTATGGGGATTCTTCTAGAAGCTCATCTGTGAGGTCAGGCACTGATGTTGGACGAGAAGGCCTGGCTCTCAGTCTCCGCTCTAATTCATCCCAAAGGTGTTCTATCGGGTTGAGGTCAGGACTCAAGTTCCTCCACACCAAACTCGCTCATCATGTCTTTATGGAGCGATGCTTTGTGCACTGGTCAGTCATGCTGGGACAGGAAGGGGCCGTCCCCAAACTGTTCCCACAAAGTTGGGAGCATGAAATTGTCCAAAATGTCTTGGTGAAGCATTAAGATTTACTTTCACTGGAACTAACCCCTAAAAAACAACCGCACCCCATAATCCACCCTCCACCAAACTTTACACTTGGCACAATGCAGTCTGGCAAGTCCCGTTCTCCTGGCAACCGCCAAACCCAGACTCGTCCATGGGATTGTCAGACCGAGAAGCGTGATTGGTCACTCCAGAGAATACTAGCTCTCGAGTCCAGTGGCGGCGCGCTTTACCCCACTGCATCCCACGCTTTGCAATGCAGCTGGTGATGTATGAAGTTTGGAGGTCTGGAGCTCTTGACTCTACAGAAAGTTGGCGACTTCTGTGATCCTCAGCATGCGCTGACCCCACTCTGTGATTTCACTTCGTGGCTGAGTTGCTGTTGTTCCCAATCAGTTCCACTTTGTCATAATCCCACTAACAGTTGAGCGTGGAATATTTAGTAGTGAGAAAATGTCCCGAATGGACGATGGCCACCGATCACGGCCCCACGCTTGAGTTCTCTGAGCTCCTGAGAGCGGCCCATTCTCTCACTGATGCGTGTAGAAGCGTCTTGGCCATTTTCTGGCCATGAAGGGATTGAACACCTGAACTCAGGTATTTGTAGGGGCGTCCTAATACTTTTATATTTTGGAGCTGCTGGTCATTGTATGTTAAAGATGCTTAACATCTCCTTCAGAGTTTAGAATGACACGAGGGTGAGGTTTATTTTGGGGGTGAACTATCCTTTTAAAGAACCAGAACTGAAATAGGAACCAGAATAATGATTCCCGTCCCTAGTCTTACGATGGCTGTGCAGTGCATCTGGATGAGAGTATCGATTGTGTTCCCTCGCATAAACTCGCAGAGCATCAGATGATCTCACATGAGCCGTGCTGATGGGACAGACTCATTAATGCTATATGTATTCCGATGAGGCTTCCTGGATGTGAGCCTCGCAATGACGGCCTTGTGCTTTCTTCTGTTCAATTTGCTGTCATTTCCGAATAATTGGGCGGCAGCGCGTTTGGAGTGCAGTTTGAGAGGGAGTTGTTGAGTATGAGGCTTTTGACACCTAATTTAAAATATTTTTTCATCACGAATTCCGAGGCAGATGCATTATGGGGTGAATTTATCATTCCTCTTGATGAGCAAAAAGACATTTATTCATGGCTTTCGTTCTCCTCGGATCAGAGAGAAAGCCTCCTTTACCTCATGTTGTGTTGCTCTTTATTTCGCCCTACAAATGCCGCAGTGGCGGCTCCACATGCTAAGATTCAGCTGCACAATTAGACAATAGGTGTGTGTTTGTTTAATGGCTCCGTTTCTCAAATACCTGCGAGAGGCAGGAGCCAAAATATTGTTCTAGTGTTGCAGTGTTTAGTATTGTGTTGTGTGAAATGAAATTACCCAGAGATTAAAGCTCATAGAAACAGCAGTCATTTGATTTTGCGGCTTACTTTATTACGTTGCACGTCTTAGATTTTCCATTCTGTGTTATTGGATTCATTATTTATTATTTTTTTCATAAAAGGGTTTTTTTCATGGAACAGTGGAGAAAGTAAAGCTGGTAGTTGTTCCCCCCCCCCCCCCCCCTTGCCTCAATAGTAGAGGTGCTTCACTCCAGAGAAAACTTTTTAACTAATAAGCCTGTGCTTGAGCAGACGCATGGTGGTCATGTTTTTATTATAGTGGTGCTTAGGGTCAGTTATTTGGAGACACCATTAAAGGGGTCATGAACTGCATTGTTTTATTGTTGTATGTTTCCTGAGGTGCATTTATAATGTTAATATGATTTTTACTTCAAATATTGTTTCGATTTTAGATCTGTTTGAAGGGGCGTGTCTGCTGTGAGACTTCAGTGTAAACGCCCACTCTGCTGTGATTGGCTGCTGTGAGACTTCAGTTTAAACGCCCACTCTGCTGTGATTGGCTGCTGTGAGACTTCAGTGTAAACGCCCACTCTGCTGTGATTGGCTGCTGTGAGACTTCAGTTTAAACGCCCACTCTGCTGTGATTGGCTGCTGTGAGACTTCAGTGTAAACGCCCACTCTGCTGTGATTGGCTGCTGTGAGACTTCAGTGTAAACGCCCATCTGCTGTGAGACTTCAGTGTAAACGCCCACTCTGCTGTGATTGGCTGCTGTGAGACTTCAGTGTAAACGCCCACTCTGCTGTGATTGGCTGCTGTGAGACTTCAGCGTAAACACCTACTCTGCTGTGATTGGCTGCTGTGAGACTTCAGCGTAAACGCCCACTCTGCTGTGATTGGCTGCTGTGAGACTTCAGTGTAAACGCCCACTCTGCTGTGATTGGCTGCTGTGAGACTTCAGTGTAAACGCCCACTCTGCTGTGATTGGCTGCTGTGAGACTTCAGTGTAAACGCCCACTCTGCTGTGATTAGCTGCTGTGAGACTTCAGTGTAAACGCCCACTCTGCTGTGATTGGCTGCTGTGAGTCTACGTTTATACAGTTAGAATCCAGAGTCCTTATTCAAAAGACATTTTGTTTGGGCGCAGTACCAAACATTTCCAATCAGGGGTGGACTGGCCATCGGGAGCACTGGGAGTTTTCCCGGTGGGCCGCTGGACAAAGTGGGCCGGCCCGTTGCTACGTAAATATGAAGAATAAATAATAGTAAATTTACGTAGCCTAGTCTATATCCTTCTGTCAGCCCAGACCTTGAGGGGAAAAACTCTAATCTATTTAGGAACGTGTCATATACTAAAATAAATATAGGCTATAATATGCTAGTTAGTTAGCATGCATTATTTTACACACTAGCAATCAACAGTTTGAAATAATTAACCCCTTAACTGCCACCCCCCTTTTTGAGAATACACATGAAAATGCACTGTTCAAACTTAAAGGGCTATAAATCAAGAATGCTTTGGAATATAGACCTACGTTTGGTCTTGTTTTAAAGCAGACACTCAGCAAATTATTGCTGAAGTAACGCTGAAAGCAATTCAAAATATGAAAGTATGAAAAAATTATGGAAGTTTAAATTTACTGCAAATAAAAAATACTGTACTAAATATTTTATATTTTATATAAAATATTTATTTTACAAAAACGTTTTAATCTAAAATTACTATAAAATCAAAGCCATATGTCTAACCAAGTTGTGCTCCAAATTTGAAGTTAATATCGCAAAAAATTAAGTTCCCATGAGATTTTGTTTAGGCGCTGTACCAAAAACAGCCACCGGGTGTCATCCACATTCCATTGATCGTTTTTAATGCATTTTCCTGTACATTTCAGTCCAAATGTCACTTCCATCACAAAACGGTCACCAAATATGGAACCTTGAGACTCAGACCTTTCCGACGATATGTGTTTTGTCAAGATTAGAAAAGATTTTTATTATAAAGTAGTTAAAATAAAAGTTGTAATATGAAACATGACACCGCCCACTAGGGGGAGGAGCCCGCTAGAAGAATTTAAAGTACCGTTTCCATGGTAACGCAACGTCTGATTTCAAAACGGTTTTCACAGGATGCATTTTGAGTTTGTAAGCTTTTGATTGATACCTAATTTATGATAATTACTAAAATATATGATACGAAAATAAGGCGATCAAAAAAAGAGTGGCAAGTGTCCCGCCAGACTTTTTAAATGTTTTTGAAAGGAGAAGGCTGAATTTTTTTGGTTAAAAACACAATATTAAGAAATATTAATAAAATTTTTAGCTGTTCTGAATATATAGTAAAGTGTAATTTATTCCTGTGATCAAAGCTGAATTTATCATCATTACTTCAGTCTTCAGTGTCACATGATCCTCCACTAATCATTCTCATATGATGTATTTTTCATTAAAAAAAACCTTCAGGACCAATATAATTTTTAAACAGTTGAAGCTCTATTGCTTGACAGATGTCAAGCTCCTGAAAGGACAAATAATCACTAGAAAGGCACCATAAAATAGTCCACATTCTGCACTACTAAGACATTTTACATTTACATTTATGCATTTAGCAGACGCTTTTATCCAAGCGACTTACAACTTGGGGGAACATGAAGCGATAGGTCATGAAGAGTCGAGAAGCGCAATAAGAGCCTGAAATACTGAGAGCGTGTACATTGCTCAGTGTAGCACAGGCTAGAGTAGGGAGGGAAGAAGGAAGAGGAAGAGGAGAGGACGAGTTTTTTTTGTTTTTTTTTTAGGTTAAGTGCTCACGGAAGAGCTGAGTTTTAAGTTGACTTTTGAATGATGTCAATGATTCTGCGTTTCGGATGGTGTTGGGAAGATCGTTCCACCAGCTGGGAACGTTGAATGAGAATGTTCTGGAAAGGGATTTCTTCCCCTCTGTGATGGGACCACAAGCCGTCGTTCCTTTGCTGAGCGAAGGCTTCTGGTGGGGGTGTGGATTTGTAGAATGGGGTCAAAGTAAGCAGGAGCTGAGTGTGTGGTGTCTCTGTGTGCAAGCGTCAGCGCCTTAAACTTGATGCGAGCAGCGAGTGGGAGCCAGTGCAGGGAGATGAAGAGAGGTGTGACGTGGGTCCTTTTGGGCTCGTGCTGCTGCATTCTGGATCATTCGAAGTGATTGGATCGCACAAGAGGGGAGTCCAACCAGAAGCGCATTGCAGTAGTCAAGTCTAGAGATAACCAGGGCCTGGACAAGAAGCTGTGTTGCGTGCTCTGTTAGGAACGGACTAATCTTCCTGATGTTGTGGAGCGCAAACCGGCATGAGCGAGCTGTCTTAGAAATGAGTTCTCTGAAGGACAGCTGGTCATCAAATGTTACTCCAAGATTTCTGACTGACTTTGATGGGGAAATCAAGGATGCACCTAACTGGATGGTGAAGTCATGTTGTATGGTGGGACTGGCGGGGAAGATGAGAAACTCAGTCTTCGCCAGGTTAAGCTGCAGGTAGACCATAGCATTGCTTTAAGCTGCAGGTAGACCATAGCATTGCTTTATATGGACTGATTTTATGGTAGGTATTGAACTTTAGTGATATTAGACTTCACTTTATGGAAAAGGTTTTCAAAAAAATCTAAATTATGAATTGCCATGTCCACCAGGAAAGACCAATTATAACCTAAAGAAGTATGCCAGTCATTCATTAATGTTAATGATAAGCATTTCAATTAAAAAAAAAAAAATCTGTATAAGTAGCATCTATATTTTTATGTTAGTAAGTGGTGTTTAAAATTGCTCTGTGCATAATGAGCTGGTGAGTTTATGATGAGATGAAAAACTTTTCTTCAAAAGCAAAATGAATGTCCTGTTATCACTGTAAAGCTGCTTTGAAGCAATCTGTGTTGTAAAAAGCGCTAGAGAAATGAAGGTGACCTGACTTGACGTGTTGCGGACCGGTTGTTATGGGCCGCTTTGTGCCAGAAAGTCCAGGGTCACTTTTTTGCCCCAGTCCGCCCCTGCTTCCAATAGATGACATTCATTTCCAATTTCGGACCGCGAGGAGTACAAGGATGACTGTTTTCTTTTATGTTCACACAGCAAGTGCCAAAACCTTTACCAAGTTTCATATCATTCCGACGAAGCATTCTGCGTTGCCTTTTGAGCGCATTTTGAAGCAAAATCCATGGTTGTAAAGTATCTGAGTAAATGTAATTAGTTACTGTACTTAAGCATCTTGTTGGCTACTTTATCGTTTTACTGAGTATCAAATATATGAGCAACTTTTACTCTGTACTTGACTACATTTATGAATAAGGTAATGTAGATTTTACTCCAATACATGTGTGATGATTCCAGTCCATTTTGTATGGCACCTTATTCTTTCTGCAGCGGTATGTTTCTGCTGTAAAGAAGGGGAATCAAATTCGCCAGGTACTATATCTTGTGTGTCACCCAAACATTTCAACAAGGCTACTTTATGCGATGGAGAGTGGGCAGGTGATGAATCACAGGTGTTTGATTTAAGAGATGAGTTCATGACTGAATCCAGCACATCCAGTGCAGGTTGACTATTTAATTTGATTTAACGTTATTTTATTTATCCGCTATATTGACGAGACCTTTCTGAAGGATATTGGTTCACTTATGGCCTTTTTGTGCACTTGAGCTTCACTGAGACTTTTGCAGACGTTTAAGAGGCTGTTGTGTCGACCTTGATTTATTGCAGTATTGAGGTGTTCAGTTTTATTTTGATTTTAGATTTTCTCATCTTACAAATCAATAGTTTCTTATTTTCACTGGCATGTCTCTCAGGCGTTGAGCACTAGGGCATCTTTGAGCCTATATTCAGTATGAGTAAAATGCTTATGTACTGTTAAAATCAGGTACTCAAAGACTTTTACTCAAATCGTATTGGAATTGGTGACTTGTAACTTGTATTGGAAGTAGGGCTGTCAATAGACTAAGGGCCCTATTTTAACGATCTGAAACGCAAGTGTCAAAGCGCAAAGCGCAAGTAACTTTGTGGGCGGGTCTCGGCGCTGTTGCTATTTTCCCGGCGGGATAAATGGCTCTTGCGCCCGGCGCAAATCTAAAATGGGTTGGTCTGAAGTAGCTTCATTATTCATAGGTGTGGTTTGGGCGTAACGTGAATAAACCAATCAGAGCGTCATCCAACATTCCCTTTAAAAGCAGGTGCGCAAGTTCCATTATGGATTGCTATTATTATGGCGTATTTACCAGGCGCACGCCAGGAGCGGTTCACAGCCGAGGAGACTGATGTTCTTGTAAGAGCAGTGAAAGACAGAGAAGTTGTGTTGTATGGGGATGGGAGAAACCCAGCCAAAATAGCGTCGGTTAAATAAATAATTTGCCTGAATAATTTGTAAGCTAGATTTATGCCTATTTTTTCACATCTTCGTGGCACACCACAATGATTTCCGTCATCTCATGTGTTAATATTTTTTTAGTGTAACAATTTATGATTTGCAAAAATAACTGTTGCATCTGTGTAGATTACATGAGCAAAGTGTATGCGCGTTGTGCACGCTATGGTCAAGCATGCGCCCTTAAAATAGCATAATGAACAACGCGCAACGCGCCACTGACTTTAGACTAGGTTTTTTCTGGTCAGTGGCGCAATTGTTTAATGGAACAGCAAAATAGCACCAGGGATTGTTTGCGCCGGAACACGCCTCCTTTTTTGCGCTGAACCGCCCAGGGAGCGCAAGTTCATTCACTAGTTTAGCGACGTGCTTCTGTGGAGGGAAAAGCGCGCTTTGCGCGGGTGCAAAATAGGAATGACACATGCGTCGGTGTACAAAGTCAATTGCGCTGGGTGCAAGATAGGGCCCTAAATGTTCTAATAGTGATTAATTGCACATCTGTTGCGTGATTAATCACGAATAGTCAAACATTTTATTGCACGATTAATCGCGATTAACGTATAATATGAAACATGACGCCGCCCACTAGGGGAGGAGCCTGCTAAAAGAATTTAAAGTACCATTTCCATGGTAACGCAACGTCCAATTTCAAAACGGTTTTCACAGGATGAATTTTGAGTTCGTAAGCTTTCGAATGATACCTAATTTATGATAATTACTAAAATATATGATACGAAAAAAAGGTGATCAAAAAAAGAGTGCCAGGTGTGACAGTTAAGAGGTTAAAGTTCTGCATAATTAAGGGCGTGGCCACTTTGAGTGACAGGTGGATTGCCGTTTGTCTGCTGTCTGTTAGTCATCGCGTCACCTCAGCTCCGCCCACATCCCGCCTCTTTGCCCATTTTCTGTTATCCGGGCGTGACGCGCTGACAAAATGGCGACGGCCAGCTCGACCCGACTTTACGCTTCAAAACGGCTCTTCAGAATCCTATGGGTGATGTCACGGACACTACGGCCATATTTCTTTACAGTCTATAGTTAACGCGTTAACGTTGACAGCCCTAATTGGAAGTCATTTTCCCTGTAAGGAATCTGTACTTTTACTCAAGTATGGTTTTCGGGTACTCTTTACACCTCTGGCAAGACACAGGACGATGAGAACATCTCAGAAATACTGTTTTTATAATATAATGGGAGAGTATTTTTGCTAGCTGGATAGTAGTCATTTGTTTTGGCCAGAACTTGTGATTTATCACAAGCTTTATTTAATTTCACATTAATTAAATGTTACTTACTAACTGAGATTGGCAGTGACCCTTTGACATTTGTGAACTTTAAGAGTTTACTTTACTCTTGATTTTGTCATGTTTTTGAAGCATGCCCTGATTCTGCCTCCGTCCCCCCAGAGTGGAATATATTAAGGTTTAATTTAGGACCTTATTTTAATTTAAATGTATTTCATTGAAATGAGACTCCGCACAAAGATCTTATTTTCGGTCCTTAGAGATTTTAAGATAATGAAGGATGAAGGAATGAAGCATGTCTGGCGCTTTGACACGGTGATGTGTAAAGGACACAAATATGACCGATATGAAATACCAACCGATGAAGGCCTGTGATAAAGGCCTTTTATAAACAATCACAGCATGTCGAAAGCATATTGATGCATGTGCGATTGGTCAGCCTTTCAGGAGTCAAAGTGCATGTTTTTTAGAAATGGTTTCCTGCTTCATTTGCAGTCACGAATAGTGTGTCTAATGGGGATTCAGAGTAAACAAGAGTAAATCATCCACATGGTCAGATTAAGCCATTAGCTCACCGGCCGCAGTTAAATGTAGAGAAATGACTCATTTAATGTCTGATTACCAAATAATAGAGTGCCATAAACAATGGCCGACACTGCACCAGATGCTAATTCACCTCCGTCCCGACTCCCCGAGATAACAGCCTCTATCTTCACGGATAGGCGCTTAACGCACGCAGACGTGGACGTTTTTTTTGTATATTAAAGCCTGCACAATACAGTGAAAGTCTGTTTTGTTATTAAAAGACTCTTCGTTCTCGAGATGCGTCTTCATTATACTCGAGCACGCTTTGTGCAGATAACGCAGCCTCATTTGCTCACGAACCCCTCAATTTTCCCGCCGACGATAATGCAGCATCTTTCTCGCAGGCACTCGGATGACAAGAGCACACCAGCTTCCGTGTGCTCGCTGGATTACAAAGGTTAATCATCAATTTGAGGCTTATTATGGCCAAATAGTAGCAAGACTACTCGAACAGAATTGCCGCTGCCGGTAGATGGGACAGATGCAATCGACCGGGCTGAGAACACACAGTCCAGTGTAAATTGAAGTCCCTGTTGCATGATGATTAGAAGGTGTTTGATGGCTTAAACACATCTCTGTTGGATCATTCACGAGTCGCTGGGCCGTATTGATCGCACTGTGCTCCGACAGGAGGGACTCTAGTGAATTCTGTAGTAGCTTGGCAGAGAGAGCAGCACAGAGGGATTGAATTTTAAATTCCTGAAGATACCACTAATGCAATTATTCAGGTTTACTTTAATGAAATAAATGTCATCCCGTTCTTAGATTGTGTTATTTACTATTTTCTGGTGCTCTTACATGAGTTTCACGGTGCTGTCAACACCACTCAGAAGTAAGCCCTGGCAACACCATAGCAATGTTCTAAACACCACTTAGAACGTCTTAGAGGTAAGCCCTAGCAACACCGTAGCAACCACCTAGCTATGTTCTAAACTCCACTCAGGACATCTTAGTAACTGAAGAGGTAAGCCTTGGCAACACCATAGCAACCACATAGCAACATTCTAAACACCACTCAGGACATCTTAGTAACTGAATAGGTAAGCCCTAGCAACACCATAGCAACCACATAGCAACATTCTAAACACCACTCAGGACATCTTAGTAACTGAATAGGTAAGCCCTAGCAACACCATAGCAACCACATAGCAACATTCTAAACATCACTCAGGACATCTTAGTAACTGAATAGGTAAGCCCTAGCAACACAATAGCAACCACATAGCAACATTCTAAACATCACTCAGGACATCTTAGTAACTGAATAGGTAAGCCCTAGCAACACAATAGCAACCACATAGCAATGTTTTAAACACCACTCAGAACAACTTAGTACACTCTAAAAAATGCTCTAGGTTTGTTACTTAGTAACAAACTCAGCGATTGGGTTGTTTAAGCAAACATGTAACCCAATCGCTGTGTTAAAACAACCCAATCACTGGGTTAAACAACCCAATTGCTGGGTTTGTCCATTTTACACCATAGCAACCACATAGCAACATTCTAAACACTACTCAGGAACATCTTAGTAACTGAAGAGGTAAGCCCTGGCAACACCATAACAACCACATAACAATGTTCTAAACACCACTCAGGACATCTTAGTTACCGAAGAGGTAAGCCTTGGCAACACCATAGCAACGTTCTAAGCACCACTTAGAACACCTTAGTAACGGAATAGGTATGCCCTGACAACGCCATAACAATGTTCTAAGCACCACTTAGAACACCTTAGTAACGGAATAGGTATGCCCTGACAACGCCATAACAATGTTCTAAGCACCACTTAGAACAGTGGTTCCCAACCACGGTCCTGGTGGACCCCCAACAGTGCACATTTTGCATGTCTCCTCAATCAAACACACCTGATTCAGGTCATCAGCTCATTAGTAGCTACTCCAAGACCTGATGTGGGTGTGTCAGACAAAGGACACATCTAAAATGTGCACTGTTGGGGGTCCACCAGGACCGTGGTTGGGAACCACTGACTTAGAACACCTTAGTAACAGAATAGTTAAGCCCTGACAACCATGTAACAACATTCTAAACAATTTAAAGCACATAGCAACCTTCTAAACCAACCTCAACAATTTGAACACCCCTCCGAACTAGTAACTAAATATCTCAGCCCTGGCAACCACGGAGAAACACCCTAGCAACTTGGCGGCACTGATCACCATCACACCATCTTCAGGAGACCGTACTGAAAGACCATGCTGGTTATAACGCTGGTCAGTGAGGATTGAGGACACATGCTGGGCCTTTCAGCAGGGAATGTGCTTTACATTCATTTCAGTCGATCAGTGTGTGTGTGTGTGAATCAAACCCATGACCTTGACGTCCCCAGTGCTGTGCTCTTATCTATGAATAACTGATATGTTTTGTGTCCTTAGCAACCACATAGCAACATTCTAAACACTACTCAGGACATCTTAGTAACTGAATAGGTAAGCCTTGGCAACACACTATAACAACCACATAGCAACATTCTTAACACCACTCAGTACACCTTGTTAACTGAATAGGTATGCCCTGGCAACACCATAGCAACCACATTGCAATATTCCAAACATCACTGATGACATCATAGTTACTGAAGAAGTAAGTCCTGGCAACACCATAGCAACCACATTGCAACGTTCTAAACACTACTCAGGACATCTTAGTAACTGAAGAGTTAAGCCCTGGCAACACCATTGTAACCACCTAGCAATGTTCTAAACACCACTCAGGACATCTTAGTAACTGAATAGATAAGCCTTGGCAACACCATAACAACCACATAGCAACATTCTTAACACCACTCAGTACCCCTTAGTAACTGAATAGGTATGCCCTGGCAACACCATGGCAACCACGTTGCAATATTCCAAACATCACTGATGACATCATAGTTATTGAAGAAGTAAGTCCTGGCAACACCATAGCAACCACATAGCAACGTTCTAAACACTACTCAGGACATCTTAGTAACTGAAGAGTTAAGCCTTGGCAACACCATAACAACCACATAGCAACATTCTTAACACCACTCAGTACACCTTAGTAACTGAATAGGTATGCCCTGGCAACACCATGGCAACCATGTTGCAATATTACAAACATCACTGATGACATCATAGTTACTGAAGAAGTAAGTCCTGGCAACACCATAGCAACCACATTGCAACGTTCTAAACACAACTCATGACATTTGAAAGATAAGCCCTGGCAACACCATAGCAATTTTCTAAATACCACTCAGGACATCTTTGTAACTGAAGAGGTAAGCCCTGGCAACACCATAGCAACCATATAGCAACATTCTAAACACCACTCAGAACACCTTAGTAACTGAAGAGGTAAGCCCTGGCAACACCATAGCAACCATATAGCAACATTCTAAATACCACTCGGGACATCTTTGTAACTGAAGAGGTAAGCCCTGGCAACACCATAGCAACCACATAGCAACATTCTAAACACCACTCAGAACACCTTAGTAATTGAATAGGTATGCCCTGGCAACACCATAGCAACCACATAGCAACATTCTTAACACCATTCAGAACACCTTAGTAATTGAATAGGTATGCCCTGGCAACACCATAGCAACCACATAGCAACATTCTTAACACCACTCAGAACACCTTAGTAACTGAATAGGTATGCCCTGGCAACAACATAGCAACCACATTGCAATATTCCAAACATCACTGATGACATCATAGTTATTGAAGAAGTAAGTCCTGGCAACACCATAGCAACCACATAGCAACGTTCTAAACACTACTCAGGACATCTTAGTAACTGAAGAGTTAAGCCTTGGCAACACCATAACAACCACATAGCAACATTCTTAACACCACTCAGTACACCTTAGTAACTGAATAGGTATGCCCTGGCAACACCATGGCAACCATGTTGCAATATTACAAACATCACTGATGACATCATAGTTACTGAAGAAGTAAGTCCTGGCAACACCATAGCAACCACATTGCAACGTTCTAAACACCACTCATGACATTTGAAAGATAAGCCCTGGCAACACCATAGCAATGTTCTAAATACCAATCAGGACATCTTTGTAACTGAAGCGGTTAGCCCTGGCAACACCATAGCAACCATATAGCAACATTCTAAACACCACTCAGAACACCTTAGTAACTGAAGAGGTAAGCCCTGGCAACACCATAGCAACCATATAGCAACATTCTAAATACCACTCGGGACATCTTTGTAACTGAAGAGGTAAGCCCTGGCAACACCATAGCAACCACATAGCAACATTCTAAACACCACTCAGAACACCTTAGTAATTTAATAGGTATGCCCTGGCAACACCATAGCAACCACATAGCAACATTCTTAACACCACTCAGAACACCTTAGTAACTGAAGAAGTAAGCCCTGGCAACACCATAGCAACCATATAGCAACATTCTAAACACCACTCAGAACACCTTAGTAATTGAAGAGGTAAGCCCTGGCAACACCATAGCAACATTCTAAATACCACTCGGGACATCTTTGTAACTGAAGAGGTAAGCCCTGGCAACACCATAGCAACCACATAGCAACATTCTAAACATCACTCAGAAGACCTTAGTAACTGAATAGGTATACCCTGGCAACACCATAGCAACCACACTGCAATATTAAAAACATCACTGATGACATCATAGTTACTGAAGAAGTAAGTCCTGGCAACACCATAGCAACCACATAGCAACATTCTAAACACCACTCAGAACACCTTAGTAACTGAAGAGGTAAGCCCTGGCAACACCATAGCAACCACATAGCAACATTCTGTTGCGGTCAGTGCTACAGCTTCAGAGCATCTCCAGGATCTGCTGCTTGCGTAGTTTCACATCACCATCCGCTCCGCGGTTCATTTGCTCAGACCGCACAAAGTGGCCAATGCAGGCGCTCACTCATGGAAATGCAGTGGTTTAATCTGACGGAGTTGGCATGATGGAGAGACCTCAGCTGGAGGCAGGCGTTTGCTCTGCACATGAGCACCTGTGTTCATTACATAAGAGTCTGAAGCGCTTTATCAGAGAGCCCGATGGAAAGTGGATGCAGCTGTTTGCCTTCGACAAGACCTCTTACGCTGATTCTCAGTCACATTTTCCTCAGCAAGGCACTTGAGAAGAGCGTCTGAAGTGAGTGTGTGTGTGGCTCAGTGTCACTTTCGAGAGAAGTCTAACTCAGGTGAAGTACAGCTTTTGTTTCATGCCATGTGTTGTTGGCCACAGAGGTTGTCTTTGCTCGGTTCTCGTTGGTGTTTTTTCAGGATGTTACGAGTAAAGCGAAGGTGCAAAACTACAATTAATGGTCATTCAACTTGAGATGCAAAATGCCTTTTTTTCCTGAAAATGTACACTGTAAAACATATGATCAATAAGGTTTGACAACAGATGTTTTTACATCGCTTTAACTCTTTAAATCTTCATTATCTTCCACTACTATTATTATTATTATTACTAATATTAATACTATTATTATTATAATACATCACAAATGTTTCTACCACAATCACTCTTATTATTATCATGAATATTATTGTTACTACTACTAATACTATTACTACTATTATTATTATTATTAATAATACCATTATTGTTATTATAAATTAGAAATAGCCGCGTTTCAATTATGGATTTGCGCAAAACTTTTGCGATATTTTCTCAAAGTCGATAAAAAATATATTGCGAAATGACAGCGTTTCCATTAACTGATGTTATGCGACTAAAGGACTGGCAAGGAAAGCACCTTATACTTGAGTGGCGCATATGAGTTATGATAAATTGTGGCATTTTATATGAGTTTAATAAAGAACTTGTCTTCTGTCCAAACATACCATCATCTGTAAAGAATGATCCACTTTACATACGCTAGGTGTGACGCATTGCCACATACAGGGAGGAGCGAAAAGTTTGAATCTTCATGGTGTAACTCAAAGGTTTTTTTTACCACTTCGTTATTTTGGCTTGGAATTTCGTTTGTTGGAAATATAAACTGAATTTAGAAAAGCTCAGCGAGAGCAAGAGCGTGTGTGTGTGTGTGTGTTAGTGTGTGCTTGTGAGAGCGAAAGCAAGAGTGTGTGTGTGTGTGTGCTTGTGAGAGCGAGAGCAAGAGCGTGTGTGTGTGTGTGTGTGTGTGTGTGTGTGTGTGTGTGTGTGTGTGTGTGTGTGTGTGTGTGTGTGTGTGTGTGTGTGTGTGTGTGTGTGTGTGTGTGTGTGTGTGTGCGAGAGTGTGAGAGAGTGAGAGTGTATATATGTGTGTGTGCGAGAGTGTGAGAGAGTGAGAGTGTGTATATATGTGTGTGAGTGTGTGTGTGTGCGTGTGTGCTTGTGAGAGCAAGAGCAAGAGCAAGAGCGTGTGTGTGTGTGTGTGTGTGTGTGTGTGTGTGTGTGTGTGTGTGTGTGTGTGTGCGAGAGTGTGAGAGAGTGAGAGTGTGTGTGAGTGTGTGTGTGTGTGTGTGTGCTTGTGAGAGCGAGAGCGAGAGCAAGAGCGTGTGTGTGTGTGTGTGTGTGTGTGTGTGTGTGTGTGTGTGCGAGAGTGTGAGAGAGTGAGAGTGTATATATGTGTGTGTGCGAGAGTGTGAGAGAGTGAGAGTGTGTATATATGTGTGTGAGTGTGTGTGTGTGCGTGTGTGCTTGTGAGAGCAAGAGCAAGAGCGTGTGTGTGTGTGTGTGTGTGTGTGTGTGTGTGTGTGTGTGTGTGTGTGTGTGTGCGAGAGTGTGAGAGAGTGAGAGTGTGTGTGAGTGTGTGTGTGTGTGTGTGTGCTTGTGAGAGCGAGAGCAAGAGCGTGTGTGTGTGTGTGTGTGTGTGTGTGTGTGTGTGTGTGTGTGTGTGTGTGTGTGTGTGTGCGAGAGTGTGAGAGTGTGAGAGAGTGAGAGTGTGTATATATGTGTGAGTGTGTGTGTGTGCGTGTGTGCTTGTGAGAGCAAGAGCAAGAGCGTGTGTGTGTGTGTGTGTGTGTGTGTGTGTGTGTGTGTGCGAGAGTGTGAGACAGTGAGAGTGTGTATATATGTGTGAGTGTGTGTGTGTGTGTGTGTGTGCTTGTGAGAGCGAGAGCAAGAGCGTGTGTGTGTGTGTGTGTGTGTGTGTGTGTGTGTGTGTGTGTGTGTGTGTGTGTGTGTGTGTGTGTGTGTGTGTGTGTGTGTGTGTGTGTGTGTGTGTGTGTGTGTGTGTGTGTGTGTGTGTGTGCGTGCGAGAGTGTGAGAGAGTGAGAGTGTGTATATATGTGTGTGAGTGTGTGTGTGCGTGTGTGCTTGTGAGAGCGAGAGCAAGAGCGTGTGTGTGTGTTTTAGTGTGTGCTTGTGAGAGCGAAAGCAAGAGCGTGTGTGTGTGTGTGCTTGTGAGAGCGAGAGCGAGAGCGAGAGCGAGAGCAAGAGCGTGTGTGTGTGTGTGTGTGTGTGTGTGTGCGAGAGAGTGAGTATATATGTGTGTGTGCGTGAGTGTCAGAGAGTGAGTATATATGTGTGTGTGCGTGAGTGTGAGAGTGTGTATATATGTGTGTGAGTGTGAGTGTGAGAGAGTGAGAGTGTGTATATATGTGTGTGAGTGTGTGTGTGCGTGTGTGCTTGTGAGAGCGAGAGCAGGAGCGTGAGTGTGTGTGTGTGAGAGAGAGAGAGACCCAGTTGGATCCCATTAAAATCCTGTAGAAATGATCCTACAATTCCCACAGAATCCTACAGGAATCAGACAAGAATCTTATAGGCATAAATATCCTATAAATCAGAATCCTATAGGAACGGTTCCAAAATATAATAGAAATTCTAAATATAATCCTGCACATGTTTATTATTAGGACCCTTTAGGATTTTTTGACACGGGTTAAAAGCCATTGCTCTCGAGTTTTCCAAAATGTGTAGCCTTTGATGCTGATAATGCGTTAAATGATGAATGAATGAAGCCGATCCCCTTCTGTGGAGCTCCGTCCACGCGTGGCTAATCGCTGTCGGGAATAATTTTGCACATCCTGGGTCTTGACATCAGAGCGTAAACAGAAGCTGATCAAGGTGTTCATGCAAAGCCAAATCAGGGTAACATCAGCGGCGGGCTCCTTTAAACCGCCATGACCTGGTAAAAGAAAAGCGTTTGAGGTGTGTGTACATGCACATTATCAGCTTCTACACGTAATCTCATACACATCTGTTCCATTCACAACAGTGTTCATTTCGACAGCAAATTTTGATTTAGTTTTAGTCATATTTTAGTCACCTGAATTGTTTTTAGTTTTAGTCTCCTAAAATCTAATGAGTTTATTTCAATTATAATACATTAAGCATTTAAGCGTCACATAACCGACTGTCACTAGAACTGACATTTTGACATCATTTTGTTTTTGACATTAAAAATACATGAAAGAGCTCAATTCACTTTTTTGTCTGTTTTTTAAAAACATCTATATAGTTTTTATAACTTTGTATTTCTGTTTAAGTTAGTAGGCCATAACAGGTTAAGCTGAAGCTTCAAATAAGTTTATTTATTTATTTATTTTTATTTCAGTTAACATTTATTTAATTTCAAGTAATGAAGATATATATATATTTTTAAGTAATAGAGTTTTAGTAGAAGTAGTAATCATAATAGTAACAATAATTATAACAACAATAGTAATAGTAGTAGTAGTAGTGGTAGTAACAACAATAATATACATGATAATATTAGTAATAGTAGTGGTAACAGTAGCCGCGTTTCCATTACCCTTCAAATTGCGCAAATTGAAATTGCGAATTGAAAATACGCGTCAATTTCGCGAAAACTCCCATATATCGCGAAACCTGGATCCTGGTTTTTCAGGCCATTCGAAAAAGGAAATTTTCGCAAAACTGCAATGGAAACAGTTTTTTCCCATTTACAGGTCACCTGGTACGGTCACGCATTGCTCTCACACAGGGCCTACATATAATTTTTTTCTTCCACTCAAGTATGTCTAATAATGAGACATTATGTTGTTAAAACGACATATATTTTCTCCTAATAAGGAAAGTGGCGTAACTTTATAATGACCCCGGTGCAGACACACATTTCATAACTATCAATAGGCCTACTGTAATTAAGACATATATTCAAGACATGTGTTAAAATAGAAAGGCTATAGTTTCAGCCTTGTTCAAAAACGGAGGAAACAGGCCAGTTACGCACGTCAATCCATTCCCGACGATCTTGGTTTGTTTCTTTTTTATTAAATATACAGCCAAATAGCTGATTAAACATTGATCAAAATTAAAATACAATTTATACAAAAATAAATTAATTTTAAAGAAAGACTTTCTAGAAAACACAATTCAATGAAGTGCTCAAAATCCACGTCTCCAGACATATGCGCATCTGATTATGTGCTCTACTCATGCTGCTCACTTTTCATAATCAACATATGAAATTAAAAGATTAGAATATTTAGAAATAGCCTAACTATATGAAACTAAATAGGCTATGTTTGTTTTCTTTAACCCTCTGTCCGACGAAGTCGTCGGCGCCTTCTGATGGATTTTTTCCTTATTCCAGCGGAAACAACTCACAATAGGCTACTCCGTCATTTTTAGCCATACAGAGATCAGTGCAAGATATAATTATAAACTATAAACTGTCTACTTTTATTTGTGTACACTCAATAACAGCAAAGGCCATGGACTCAGGGAACGGATTATTTTGCACTCCACTCCAAACGCTGTCTTCATTTCAAAAATATATTTTGTTTATTAAACGCAAAGTTTTTCATTTCAAAAGCATTTCTAAATTCAGTTTATATTTCCAACAAACGAAATTCCGAGCCAAAATTACGAAGTGGTAAAAAAAACCTTTGAGTTACCACCATGAAGATTCAAACGTTTCGCTCCTCCCTGTATGTGGCAATGCGTCACACCTAGCGTATGTAAAGTGGATCATTCTTTACAGATGATGGTATGTTTGGACAGAACACGAGTTCTTTATTAAACTCATATAAAATGCCACAATTTATCATAACTCATATGCGCCGCTCAAGTATAAGGTGCTTTCCTTGCCAGTCCTTTAGTCGCATAACATCAGTTAATGGAAACGCTGTCATTTCGCAATATATTTTTTATCTACTTTGAGAAAATATCGCAAAAGTTTTGCGCAAATCCATTATTGAAACGCGGCTATTTCTAATTTATAATAACAATAATGGTATTATTAATAATAATAATAATAGTAGTAATAGTATTAGTAGTAGTAACAATAATATTCATGATAATAATAAGAGTGATTGTGATAGAAACATTTGTGATGTATAATAATAATAATAATAATAATAGTATTAATATTAGTAATAATAATAATAATAGTAGTGGAAGATAATGAAGATTTTTTTAATGGTTTTAGTTAACTATTATAACTAGTGGTGGGCATAGATTAATTTTTTTAATCTAGATTAAAATGGCTCATTTGAATTCTGCCGAAGGCATTCAGAATATGTGTGCTCGTAAGTGATCGTTTGTCTTTTTGAAGTTTGAATAATAAATAACTTCTGTCCCTTTAAGACCTGACGCACGCATATCCAAACACTGTTCCTGTGAGCTGCTCTAGACTGTGTTTACGTTAAAACTCACCAAGATGGGCATTGAGACATTTTTGAGTGTATTTGACCATTAATAAGCTGGAAAAAGGAGCTCATTTTTGCACTTGTATGTCAGAGGCGGCTTTATTACGGTATGTGTGTGTGTGTGCGCTTCAGATGCGAGCGCGAAATCTGCGGGACTTAGAATAATTAACGTTGTGAGCAACCCCCCGCGAAATTCAGACCGGTCACACCAATACTAACACACTGTCATGAGGAAAAGTCCAGCAGAACACCCGTTCGCCATGTTCAGAGGGTTAAACGACTGAATGAGAGGAGGCGGTGCGGGTCACTCGCTGGAGGAGAGCGCAGCTGATATCCATACTGTAGAAAATGAGTATTGTATCGTTTCAGATATTTCAGTATCGATCAGTGTTGCCACAGTTACTTTGAAAAAGTAACTTAGTTACTTTACAGATTACTTGATTTTAAAAGTAACTAAGTTACTTTACAGATTACTTGATTTTAAAAGTAACTAAGTTAGATTACAAGTTACTTTATTAGTTACATTCATCAGTTGCCGACAACACCTCTGCAGCCTCAACATAAAAATGACAACCGTTTTTTGCCAACACTAAACATAAAACATACACTACACTAAACATAAAACACTAAACATAAAACCCTAAACATGTTAATGAAAAGGTACAAATTACTTTGTGTTCTTATTAAATACATTTATGAAAAACAATTTATATTTAATTTTTTATTTATATTTATATATGAATGTAAATAATTATATGGGCCTACACAAATAATATAAAATTACAAGATTTATATTTTATTGTAAACGTAATGTGCAGCCTTGTAAAGGGACAACAAATATATGATCGATCCGTGAGAACAATATATTTTTTAATAATCTTTAAGTGCACAAAACTATGAAAATATATGAAACGCTTCAAAACAGAGCAGCAACAAAGCGCTTATGCGCATCCCGGGTGCAGAATGATGTGCTTAAAGCAACATGGAGTCAGTGTGCAGTGCAGCGCGAGTGCACATTGAAAAGTCCACGGCATAAAGAGAAGATGAGCGTTGAGCCCACAAATCCTAGTCTACTATGTAGCCTATATCGGTCCAAATATTCACTGATTATTTGTTTCTTCACAGTTTTTAATTCTGGTTATTGTGCGTGTGATGCTATAATAGTCCTTGTGTTGTCACCTGAGTAGCGAGCACAACATCTTTCAGAAACCGCTAGATTAACTCAAAGAAGATAAATTATTTTATCAACATATCAAGTATTATAACGGGAATATATAATATGGAGTGAGCTTTCCCGTGCAGCTGCTGACTGGAACCGAACGACGCGCAGTTTGAATGCTGAACGGAGAATGATTGACAGCTACAGCGGAGGAAAGACATTCAGCTATGGAATGGCTTTAGATGACTTTGTACTAGCAAATCATAATATACTAATAATGGTTGCTGAAGGATGTGACAATATATATTTCTGATGATTATTTAATTATCACGACATGCCTAATCTGAGCAAGTGACTGCCTGTCTTGAGTTTTGTCGACAGACGGAGGCGGCAAGAAATTTGACGGAGGAGCGGCCGCCTCGTAATTCTCTATGCAGGAAAAACCCTGCTGAGACTAAACAAGAAAGCAAAAATATATATTTTTACTAAGGAAAATGACAAAAAAAGTAACTCACAGTGACTTGGATAAGTTACTTTAATCTGATTACTGGTTTGGAAATAGTAACGCGTTAGATTACTCGTTACTGAAAAAAGTGGTCAAATTAGAGTAACGCGTTACTAAGTAACGCGTTACTGGCATCACTGGTATCGATACATAGCGAAATATGGATATTTTTGACAACACTAGTAGGCATACACACAGGTTCGAAGACTCGTTCTCTCGCCCCCTACAGTGCAGTTCGGCTAGGTGTACATCCGCGCTAAAATATCAAGGTGAAAGTCATCATAGCTTGCGTAGTATAGACCCAGCTCCCAACCCAACTTTGAGAATAGATTAACGGCGATATTTTTTTTATCGCCCGATAAGAGTCTCACGTTAACGCCGATAACGGCCCACCACTAATTAAAACCCTGATACTTTATTGATTATGTGTCAAATACTGGTCTTTCCTCCTGACTATGAATTAAATGGGAATTAAATTAAATACAGTTTATTGTGTAAGCAAAAACGAATATTTAATGCGTGACTTTTAATTATAAACCAGCTGGAAATACACCAGGACTCTTATTTTGAAATGTCTGCGCCTGCTCATTCAAGTTCAGATGAGGAGATAAAATATGTGTTGTTACAACCATCTAAAACACATTACTATATAAACATCGTAAAGTAAACATTGTCATTATTCGTCAGCATTAGTTCATAAACAATATCCTGGCATAAATGTGTGTTATTGATTGATTGTGAGCCGCTCTGGAGCACTGGATTGGGGATGCGTGAGCCTGTAGGCCGTGTGTTCTCCAGCGGTTAGATCAGCACGTTTATCTGTTACACAGGACATCAGTTCTGACTGGATCTCTTCCCTAATCGACCCTACCTAACATTTTCATCTCGTTTTTATTTGTTGACGAAAATTACAGTTGATTTTCGTCATAGTTTTTGTCATCCAACACTAGTTTTTATTTAGTTATCGTCTCGTTTTCGTCAGTGAAAAAAGGTCGTTGACGAAAATTATGATGAAAATGATTTGCCAACAAAAGTTTCACAAGCTCCACTAAAGAGGCTGCACTGAAGTGTGCTGGTTTTGAAGCCGGCCCGTTGGCGTTGGGCTCAATGGATGCGTGTTGAGTTTGAAGCGCCTGCAGTTTAATGACGTTTGAACTGAGATGTGTGCGCTGGCCTATTTATCCTGTCAGAGTCTGACTGATGAAGTCTTTGGGTGGAACTGCTGCTTCTCCGACTCTAATAGTTCAGAAAGTGAGCCTCTGTCGCAGGGGTTGCCGCTTTAATTCCATGGACGGGTGACCCGGGGACTGGAGAGCTACTGAGATCAGAATCACCTGCTCCATCACTGCTGGCCCTCCTGCAAAGCGCTTAACTACACAACTTCAAAAACTGAGGGCTGTGTTTGGCACGTTTGCATGCAGCTGGGTTTCATCATTGTGAGATGTTTTAAAGTTGATCGATTTAAAGGGGCCGTGTGTAAGCATTTTCATGTATTAGTCTATTTTATTTGGAGATCACGATTCTCCCACAAAATAACGTGATTTACTAGAGGTTCTGATGAAATGTTAACTGCTGCTGTCTACTTAAAATGTTTAATAATCTGAATTCATTATTTTACACTCATAAAGACTTCACTTGTTTCATTAATAGATGAATCAGTGTTTTTGTACGAATCTTTAGAATTAATGATTCAATGACTCGATCATAAAGACTTCACTTGTTTCATCACTGGATGAATCAGTGTTTTTGTACGAATCTCTTGAATGAATGATTCAATGACTCACTCATAAAGACTTCACTTGTTTCATTAATGGATGAATCAGTGTTTTTGAACGAATCTCTTGAGTGAATGATTCAATGACTCACTCATAAAGACTTCACTCGTTTCATTACTGGATGAATCAGTGTTTTTGTACGAATCTCTTGAATGAATGATTCAATGACTCACTCATAAAGACTTCACTTGTTTCATTAATGGATGAATCAGTGATTTTGTATGAATCTCTTGAGTGAATGATTCAATGACTCACCCATAAAGACTTCACTTGTTTCATTACTGGATGAATCAGTGTTTTTGAACGAATCTCTTGAGTGAATGATTCAATGACTCACTCATAAAGACTTCACTCGTTTCATTACTGGATGAATCAGTGTTTTTGTACGAATCTCTTGAATGAATGATTCAATGACTCACTCATAAAGACTTCACTTGTTTCATTACTGGATGAATCAGTGTTTTTGAATGAATCTCTTGAATGAATGATTCAATGACTCGATCATAAAGACTTCACTTGTTTCATTACTGGATGAATCAGTGTTTTTGAACAAATCTCTTGAGTGAATGATTCAATGACTCGATCATAAAGACTTCACTTGTTTCATCAGTGTTTTTGAACGAATCTCTTGAGGGATTGATTCAATGACTCCCTCATAAAGACTTGTTTCAATACTGGATGAATCAGCTTTTTTGAACAAATCTCTTGAATGAATGATTCAATGACTCCCTCATAAAGACTTGTTTCAATACTGGATGAATCAGCTTTTTTGAACAAATCTCTTGAATGAATGATTCAATGACTCACTCATAAAGACTTCACTTGTTTCATTACTGGATGAATCAGTGTTTTTGAATGAATCTCTTGAATGAATGATTCAATGACTCGATCATAAAGACTTCACTTGTTTCATTACTGGATGAATCAGTGTTTTTGAACAAATCTCTTGAGTGAATGATTCAATGACTCGATCATAAAGACTTCACTTGTTTCATCAGTGTTTTTGAACGAATCTCTTGAGGGATTGATTCAATGACTCCCTCATAAAGACTTGTTTCAATACTGGATGAATCAGTGTTTTTGAGCAAATCTCTTAAATTAATGATTCAATGACTCACTCATAAAGACTTCAACTATTCAAACTATTGTGGTCTCATGTGAGACAGAAAATAGATTATTTCATAAAATATGTTGATTATAGATAGCCCGTACGTCATCATAGTTTGAAAATCACAGATATATGATCGCAGTCGTGTGTTTATCTTTCGTCAGTAATGTCTCTATCCGCATGTTATTCAGCTGTAGCCATATCTGATGTCCATATAACGGATTTCCTGGAACGTCATAAGTTTAATGCTTAATACTTCTATTAAAATAGTCTCATAGTCCTCCGGAAGTCTGAATATGCCAAGGATGTCTTATTTAGGAAAGGTAATCGTAATGAAATTGACTGTTATTCCTCGTGAGGTATAAAACTCTATGATTTCTTTCTTTCTTTGCAATCTAACGGTTACTTTTCTTAAACGAGTCTCTCTTTGCTCTGCCTAAAGACATCAGTGTTACAGTTATATCTCCTATTCGCGGATTAAAGGTTACCGTCTTTCCTTTAGCGCTTTTACTGTATATCATAGGCTACTTAAATGTCAGAATCACACATGGGGCTTTTTCTGGAAATAGTGCTGTTTGTGTGTCTCCTCGTGAGGGAAAAGCAAGCGTTTGGGCTCTTTCTTCAGTCCTTTCTGCTGCTGTTTTAATAGCGATGCATGTCCTGCATTAGGTTATGATGTGACACCAATACTTCACCTCTGAATTAGAGTTGCACGCCACTGTTAAAGGTCATCACCGAGAATAGAAAAACAAATGAGTGCGTGTGAAGACGTCTTTGAGCAAAGCTAAATGTCATCATCTTTAAGGCTATAGTACATCATCTCCAACCCAAGGGCTCCCATGGAGCGACACAATGAGTCTCTCCACATCTGAAGTGCTCCATGATAACAAGAGGTTGTTTGTCTGTAACACAGCTATTGGCAGTTTGACGGAAAGTGTCATTGTGGTGTATTCGCAGCAGATGTCTGGCTTCAAACGGATCCTCTCCGCTGCAATCAGCGAAGACCCAGAAACCGCCACCGCTAATTTGCGACAGCTGAGTCGGGATGATTACGCTATTTGGGTTTTGGAGGTCAGTCTGTTCAATCACAGACCGTCAATATAATATGAGGAATTAATGAGCACTGTTCTCTGTCTGTGTCCGTCTGTGGACTTATCAGTGATGGTTGGAAATGGTTTCTACGGCTCGTTAAACACGGCCCAGGTTCTGTCACGTCGCTCGAGCCAATCAGCAGACTCAGGAAACGTCCTCACCGCTGCTTTTCATGATTTGAGAATTTTAAAGGAATGTTTAGGGTTCAGCTTTTTGGGACATGTTCACGGCAAGCTTTGTCTCCTTCCTCTGCAAAAACAAACTAAGATCATGTTTACAGACGTTTTGATCCCAGACAGTGTTGTTTTATGCACTATTATAGTATTTATTCATATTTTAAGCATTTGTGACTATTTTACAACTAAATATGAGTACTAAACATAACATAAAACTAGATATAAATATTAAACTATTTTACTTCTGCTCATTTCTCATGGCCGTATTGGGAAAATATAATACTGTCAAAATTTTACAGACATTAAAACTACAATATACAAATATTAATAATAAAAAAATGAGTGCTGGGGAAAAATTAATCGCGAGTGTGTGTACTGTGTATAATTATTATGCATAAATACACACACATGAGTGTATATATTTGATCAAAATAAAGATAAATTGTATATACATGCAAATATTTCTTAAATATATACATGCATGTGTGTGTATTTATACATGATTATACACAGTACACACAAACTTTTATTTTGGATGCGATTAATCACGATTCATCGTTTCACAGCACTATAAAAATATTATATAATATAAGTTTTTTTTAACATAGCACTATAATACTATTTATTTTAAGTTTTATATAAGATATAATATATCTTAATGAATAATGATATATGTATACACTAACCTAAAGGATTATTAGGAACACCTGTACAATTTCTCATTAATGCAATTATCTAATCAACCAATCACATGGCAGTTGCTTCAATGCATTTAGGGGTGTGGTCCTGGTCAAGACAATCTCCTGAACTCCAAACTGAATGTCGGAATGGGAAAGAAAGGGGATTTAAGCAATTTTGAGCGTGGCATGGTTGTTGGTGCCAGACGGGCCGGTCTGAGTATTTCACAATCTGCTCAGTTACTGGGATTTTCACGCACAACCATTTCTAGGGTTTACAAAGAATGGTGTGAAAAGGGAAACACATCCAGTATGCGGCAGTCCTGTGGGCCAAAATGCCTTGTTGATGCTAGAGGTCAGAGGAGAATGGGCCGACTGATTCAAGCTGATAGAAGAGCAACTTTGACTGAAATAACCACTCGTTACAACCGAGGTATGCAGCAAAGCATTTGTGAAGCCACAACACGCACAACCTTGAGGCGGATGGGCTACAACAGCAGAAGACCCCACCGGGTACCACTCATCTCCACTACAAATAGGAAAAAGAGGCTACAATTTGCACCAGCTCACCAAAATTGGACAGTTGAAGACTGGAAAAATGTTGCCTGGTCTGATGAGTCTGGATTTCTGTTGATCATTCAGATGGTAGAGTCAGAATTTGGCGTAAACAGAATGAGAACATGGATCCATCATGCCTTGTTACCACTGTGCAGGCTGGTGGTGGTGGTGTAATGGTGTGGGGGATGTTTTCTTGGCACACTTTAGGCCCCTTAGTGCCAATTGGGCATGGTTTAAATGCCACGGCCTACCTGAGCATTGTTTCTGACCATGTCCATCCCTTTATGAGCACCATGTGCCCATCCTCTGATGGCTACTTCCAGCAGGATAATGCCCCATGGCACAAAGCTCCAGTCATTTCAAATTGGTTTCTTGAACATGACAATGAGTTCACTGGACTAAAATGGCCCCCACAGTCCCCAGATCTCAACCCAATAGAGCATCTTTGGGATGTGGTGGAACGGGAGCTTCGTGCCCTGGATGTGCATCCCACAAATCTCCATCAACTGCAAGATGCTATCCTATCAATATGGGCCAACATTTCTAAAGAATGCTTTCAGCTCCTTGTTGAATCAATGCCACTGCAGTTCTGAAGGCCAAAGGGGGTCAAACACAGTATTAGTGTGCTCCTAATAATCCTTTAGGGGAGTGTATATAAAACTATTATTATTATTATTATTCATAAAATATTAATAATACATACAATATTAAAATATGAATAATACAAATATTATATAATATTTGTAACATTTTATTAATTTATTTAAAAGTTTTATACTATAAGTTATTTTTTGTTTTAATAATTTTAGTATTTCAACTTTTATGTCAGTTGTCAATATTCATATAATATAATTATATGTTTATATAAAAAATATATATACAAATATAAGTTTTCCTTGTAATATTTATATTTTATTTCATTCATGCGTTATTACAATTACAATGAATACTTTAGGTTTTATTTTTAGTTTAACAGACATTCCCGGAGTGTTTCTCTACACCACAGATGTGTTTGTGTGCTGCTCCCGGACACAAGAAGTGTGTGTTTGAGTGTGTGTCGCTTTTGTCTGCGGTCCGGCGGTCACGAAGGAAACCATCCCGAGATCATTCGGTCTATCGATCGTCTGAGTCTGACAGGAAATGATCAATACGTCCTGCCAGATCAATGGTGCGTTTTAAGTTCCTGATGAAAACCTCATCAGATGGGATGAAGTCAAGCGCTCATTT
>CM042258.1:2243296-2268296 GCA_023566225.1 Romanogobio albipinnatus | reverse complement strand
AATCGCTTTCTACTGAACTCGAGCTGATTCAGACAAACTGTTTTTACACTTTCTGGAGATAATGTGAGCAGAACCTCAAATGTTGAAGCGTTATTTCTGGGTAATTTTGGGAATATTGAATAGAAAGTTATATTCATATGTTTAAATACGTACTTGCAAAGATAAAGGCCTCAGAGCAGTGCATACACACACACACATGCACACAATGCGCACACACACACACAATGCACACACTCTCAGACACACACACATAAACACTCATAATCACACTCTCTCACACACACACACAAACAATCATACTCACACTTACGCACTCTCACACACACACTCGCACAAACACACACATACTCACACACTCTCACTCACGTACACACACTCGCACAAACACACTCATACTCACACACTCTATCACACACACACAAACTCTCACGCTCACACTCACGCGCACACACACACGCTAACACTCACGCACACACTCTCACGCTCACACTCATGCACACACATACACACTCTCACGCTCACACTCTCTCACACACACGCTCACACTAACACTCACGCGCACACTCTCTCACACGCACGCAAAATCTCACACACTCTCACACACATTCTCACAAACACACTCTTACACACAGTCTCACACACAGACACACACACACAATTATACACACACACTCATGCACACTTACACACACACTCTCTCTCTCACACACGCACTCACACACACACATTTGTTGGGTTTTCATGTTTTATGGGGACTTTTCATAGGTGTAATGGTTTTTATACCGTATAAACCGTATTTTCTATCCCCCTACACTGCCCCTGCCCCTAAACCTACCCATCCATCACAGGAGACATTCTGCATTTTTACATTTTCAAAAAACATCACTTAGTCTGATTTATAAGATGTTTTCCTCATGGGGACCAAAAAATGTCCCCACAAGGATGAGGATATTGCCATCTTTGTGGGGACATTTTGTCCCCATAACGTAGGGTTTACCAGGCCACGCGCGCGCACACACACACACACACCCTCACACACACTCTCTCGCACACACGCATGCACACACACTCTCTCTAACACACTCTCACACACACACACACATACACACACTCACTCACTCTCACACACACACGCACTCACGCACACACACACACACACACACACACACACACACACACACACACACACACACTCTCTCTCTCTCTCTCTCTCTCTCACACACACACACACACACACTCTCACACACACACACGCACACACACACTCACTCTCTCTCTCTCTCACACACACACACACACAAACTATTTTGCGTTTTCTTTTTCACAGAGCTGAACTTTATCCTACCATCAATATTTATTTGTACTATTTTTTTAAACTTTTTAAAAAGTTTTAGTTTTAGAGGAAACCTTCATGTTGCGTGTTTGTTGACTAACACTAAACTGTGATCAGTGATGTTTGTGTCATTTAAAGCCAGAGGAGCATCACAGCTGGAGATATTGACCTCTGAGAGAGGCACAGAGGCGTTTCTGCCGGGATGAAATCACGTTTGCAGTCTCTGGCATTGGTTTTTCCTCATGCAGATAATGGTTTGGCTCTTTTTATCAAGGTTTTCCGTCTGTTTTAAACGCGCAGTAATGGAGGACTCCTCTCCTCTCGTATGGAGATGTAACAGCGCAGGCGGTTGGCTTTCTGATTGAGCTGCTGCTGTATGGAGGCGAGTGGAGGGAGTGTCTCGAGGTGTTTGGTTTGTGTTTTTACTTCCCTTCCCTGTGGGAGAACCAGCCGTCGCTCAGGATTAGCCTCATGTGCAGTGTGTCGGAAACCACGCTGAACTGATGGAATAGTTCTGTTCCCAAACCTGCCGAGCATCCTCGCTGTCTGTCACCTTCATAGACGGCGTCCGAACCGTTATATAACGATTCATTAGAATTCAATCATTTAATGAGTGTATTGTTGACAAAATGGAACCTAATAAGCGTCTGGTTTGAAATAACGGTTGTAATAATTAAATTATTTAATCTTATATCAATGCATTTTTTTTATTTAATGAAATACTATCAACATTTTGTCTGAATAATTACATTCTGCATGGGATTTCACACCATTGAGTCTCCTCTGATCACCAAGACAATCAAAAATACAGTAAAAATAGTGAAATATTATTCCAGTGTAGATCATCTGTTCTCTTTGTGAATATACACTCACCTAAAGGATTATTAGGAGCACACTAATACTGTGTTTGACCCCCTTTGGCCTTCAGAACTGCCTTAATTCTACGTGGCATTGATTCAACAAGGAGCTGAAAGCATTCTTTAGAAATGTTGGCCCATATTGATAGGATAGCATCTTGCAGTTGATGGAGATTTGTGGGATGCACATCCAGGGCACGAAGCTCCCGTTCCACCACATCCCAAAGATGCTCTATTGGGTTGAGATCTGGTGACTGTGGGGGCCATTTTAGTCCAGTGAACTCATTGTCATGTTCAAGAAACCAATTTGAAATGATTGGAGCTTTGTGACATGGTGCATTATCCTGCTGGAAGTAGCCATCAGAGGATGGGCACATGCTGGTCATAAAGGGATGGACATGGTCAGAAACAATGCTCAGGTAGGCCGTGGCATTTAAACCATGCCCAGTTGGCACTAAGGGGCCTAAAGTGTGCCAAGAAAACATCCCCCACACCATTACACCACCACCACCAGCCTGCACAGGGGTAACAAGGCATGATGGATCCATGTTCTCATTCTGTTTACGCCAAATTCTGACTCTACCATCTGAATGTCTCAACAGAAATCCAGACTCATCAGACCAGGCAACATTTTTCCAGTCTTCAACTGTCCAATTTTGGTGAGCTGGTGCAAATTGTAGCCTCTTTTTCCTATTTGTAGTGGAGATGAGTGGTACCCGGTGGGGTCTTCTGCTGTTGTAGCCCATCCGCCTCAAGGTTGTGCGTGTTGTGGCTTCACAAATGCTTCGCTGCATACCTCGGTTGTAACGAGTGGTTATTTCAGTCAAAGTTGCTCTTCTATCAGCTTGAATCAGTCGGCCCATTCTCCTCTGACCTCTAGCATCAACAAGGCATTTCCGCCCACAGGACTGCCGCATACTGGATGTGTTTCCCTTTTCACACCATTCTTTGTAAACCCTAGAAATGGTTGTGCGTGAAAATCCCAGTAACTGAGCAGATTGTGAAATACTCAGACCGGCCCGTCTGGCACCAACAACCATGCCACACTCAAAATTGCTTAAATCCCCTTTCTTTCCCATTCCGACATTCCGTTTGGAGTTCAGGAGATTGTCTTGACCAGGACCACACCCCTAAACGCATTGAAGCAACTGCCATGTGATTGGTTGATTAGATAATTGCATTAATGAGAAATTGAACAGGTGTTCCTAATAATCCTTTAGGTGAGTGTATAGTAAAGTGTAATTTATTTCTATGATCAAAGCTGAATTTATTGTGAAAAATTGTGAAATATTATTAAAATTTAAAATACCAATATTCTATGTGAATATATATATATATATTAAAGTGTAATTTATTTCTATGATCAAGCTTCTCTGTCTGTTTTTTCCATTGGTAGTTGTGGTAAAAAAAAAAGATAATTTAGGTCTCTGATTTTAAAGTGGAGATAAAGCTTCATAAAGGCTGATATATTTGACGATTTTGAGATTACCGTCGCTGATTAATCGTGCATTAATTGTGTTTTGTACCAGATTGGATACATAATTAACCATTCAAGCAGGAATATGAATTAAGAAAATGCAGGCCTAATGCATTTAAAGCTACAGATCGCAAAGACTAATCTCATTTGACTTCCTTCAAACCATGTCCTCGCGCATTTAACGTGTGTGTGTGTGTGTGTGTGTGTGTGTGTGTGTGTGTGTGTGTGTGTGTGTGTGTGTGTGTGTTTTTTTACTCTCTCATTCCTAAAATAGCCTGATATCCATCTCTTCCCTCCATCTCTAACGTTCACACATTCCCTGGCTCCGTACCTGATCCTTCATCAGCGCTCGCAGACTCTCCGAGAGCGGATCCGGCCTTATTACTCGCACATCTATTGTGCCGTTCTGTTTTTAACCGTGTTAAGCCCACGTGAGTCTGATAAGCGCTTTTGTGAAATGACACACTCTTTGTATTGTTCTGACACGTCGCTCCGTCTTTCTCCGGATTCACAAGTAATTGATTCGCCTCCTAAAAACCAGCGTCGAGACGAAGAGTTTCATATGTGGCACATATATTGTCTCAGCGGGTGCATAAATCTCTTTCGGGTGGCATGCGAGACGTTTCTTTATAATATTATGTGTAATATTTGGGCTCGAACCCGTCCGCCACCTGGGGGCGTTACAGTGGCAGGCTTTACGAGCGTCTGGAGATGAAAACGTTCCTGTGAAACTTGCTAACAGGTCTCTCACACACACACTCCAGCACGTTTTAATACGGTTCGTCCCTCCCAAGCGAGGCAATGCAGAATCGACGGTTTGCAATTCAAATGAAAAATGCTATTTTCGACACGAGCTGTGTTTCATATTCTCCCTCAAACCATTCCAGAGCAGGGAAAACCAATTACAGGAGCTGCTGAAAAATAATGCAAAGCCTAATAAAAAATGCTAATTCATTTGGCAGGTTTGCCGCCTAAGTGGAGCTTTTTCCTGTAAAGAGATTTCCGCACATGCAGTCTCAGGCTCTGAGGAGTAATGTGTGTGTCCAACAGCAAGACAAACTCTAACTGCATTTACATTGTGTTGGATTTAAACATGCATTTAATTCTGTAATGTTTTATGAAACGAATGCATTGAATCAATCCCATAATCTCATCTCTGACCGCTTCTGTCTGTACTCTCAGCTCAGGAATGACACATGATGGGATAAAGCTATGATCATACTCAAATATCTAGTATGGCGAGTATTATTTATTTATTTAAAATAAAACAACAACAATAATAATAATAATAAATATGCAAAATATAGTTTCATGGTCAGTATGTTTGATCAAAAGTCATGTTTATTGCCAGTATTATTTATTAAAAAATAAATAAATAAGAATAAATATGCAACGTTTCATAGTCAGTAATTAATATTTATGGCCAGTATTATTTATTCATTTTAAATAATAATAATAATAATGAAAAATACAGTTTCATGCTCAGTAATTAATATTTATGGCCAGTATTATTTATTTATTTGTATTATTATTATTATTATTATTAATAATAATAATAAATATGAAAATACAGTTTCATGGTCAGTAATAAATATGTATTTATTTATTTATTTATTTATTTAAAATAATAAAAAGAATATAATTATGCAAAATACTGTTTTATGTTCAGTATAAATGTTTATTGCCAGTTGTATTATTGTTGGTTATTATTATAATCATAATAAAATATGCAGAATACGGTTTCATGGTCAGTAATTCATATTTATGGCCAGTATTATTTATTTATGTATCTGTTTTTATTAATAATAATAATAATAATAATAATAATAATAATAATAATAATAATAATAATAATAATAATAAATATGCAAAATACAGTTTCATGGTCAGTAATAAATATGTATTATTTATTTATTTATTTATTTATTTTAAATAATAATAATAATAATAATAATAATAATAATAAAATATGCAAAATACAGTTTCATGGTCGGTAATTAATATTTATGGCCAGTATTATTTATTTATACAAAAATAAATAAATTAAATAAATAATACAAAATATGCAAAATACAGTTTCAAGGTCAGTATAAATGTTTATGTAATAAATATCAATGTAATAAAGCTCTATCTAATCTAAAATGTACTATTTATCAGTTTTTGTGCATGTAATATCTTTTCATGCTTATTGAAGTAGTGTCATCTAACGTCAAACTTCTGCTGCAATCAAGTTTGAATTGCCTCCTAAGGTTAGCAATCCCAGAATGCACTGCGATGGTGACAATATGTCTTTGAGAGAGAGGATAAATGTGATTTATATTTCATGCAATACTGAAAACAGTTATTAAATTGTATAATACGATCATATATTTAAACTTTTTAAGTTGCAAACATTATTTTGATGAGTTCTGTCGACATAATAATGTTGAGAATTACACGATTCAAACGAGACCAATGACACCATAATCCGTCACTCGGATCATCATAAGTTATCACTTATGGAGTTATGTATATGCAACCTGACAGGAGCACATGCTATTTTTGCACTAAAGTTGCGTTTATGCTTGTAACTTCATGACACATCTTTATTTACAGCAGAATCTCACGATTAAAAAGAGACCCCATAATCCATCACTCAGATCATAAGTTATCACTTATGAGTCTTTAAAGTTGTGTATGTCACTCAGAAAACAACAGTTTTCTAAATTTTTTCAGGGTGTCAAGGACTGAACAAAAAGGATACTTTTGTTCTAAATGCGCAATCACCACAAAATTTGATCCAGATTCAGACCACATATAGGAGTTATGAGTCTTTAAAGTTGTATATGTCAAAAATATGAACTCTAAAAATACCTTCAGGGCTTAAGGGGTTAAGGGATACAGTTGTTAACTGCTTATTTGGATTGTGTTGTTAGATTAGCAAAAATCAAAAAGTAGTGCAATCAAGTTGTGATAGATGTTTAGTTTTGCCCATTTTGTAAGGCAGCATCTCATTTATGCTTTGTGGTTAAGACATGCATTGCAATAATGGATAAGTCGTACTTCATTAAATATTCATGTGCTTTGCATCTTTTCCGCATACTCAAACTCTATTTGACCAAAGGCAGCCTAAAAAAACATCTGACCAATCACATCAGTGTGGGGGCGGGGCTTTTCTCCGCTGGCCTATGATGCTCAAAGTGTTTCTGAGGACATTTCTAAGGTTAACTAAAGTAAAGTTGAGTGAGTGGAGGCGGGGCTCATTTGCATAATCATGAACATGCATTCTGTTACATTCAAGCTATTTAAAGACATGAAGAAATGATTTTCACTTAAACAAAATGTGATTTTGATGAGTTTTAAAGACCCCCTGTGGTGAAAATCAAGTTTGTAATGTTGTTTATAAGTCTATGTGGTGTTTTTAATATGCTTTCAGAAAAACCATGTGCAAATTTATGAGTATTTTCTCCTTAAAACTGCAGTGAACCAAAGACGGTTTGAAATCGCCTGCGTTTCTGAAGTCACAAACTACCTGTTAACCAATCACATCACAAGGGGGGCGGGGCTTTAGCATATCATTAACGGTCTCAAGAGAAGATATTTTTCTGTTGATGTGAAAAATCATGTCATTTGGCAATATATGGATTAATTATGTATACTATGATGTTATGATGAACTGCCTTTCTCCACTGATGTTGTTCAAAGCGTTTGACTGTTCAAAGCAGACTGAGATGGCAAACGAGAACATGGTTTATGTAACATTAGCAACACATTATTAGCCGTTTCATAACACAGTCAACCAAAAGGCTAGTCATATTACCGTCATGTGTCCGACGTTGTAAAGAGCGATACATAAACGCATTAGCATTCTGATGTAGACGAGCCTGTATAATTCGCTCTTCCACTTCTTCTGAATCAGTTTCTGCTTCAAACATACAGCATATGGCTGAATTAAACCAGTATTTCCACTTGCCATTGTGTAGCGTTTACAGGTGAGCGAGTGATCAGGTGATCCAAACTGCTGTGAGTGAGTGGAGGCGGGGCTCATTTGCATATTAATGAATATGCATGTACTAAATGAAGCGTGGGTGTCGAGTTACATTCAAGCTGTTTAAAGGCATAGAAAGGCAAAAAATTATTTTATTTATTGTATTTTGATGATCAAAGATGAGTTTTTAAAAGTGCCCTAGAATGAAAAATTGAATGAACCTTGCCATAGTTAAATAACAGGAGTTCAGTGCATGTAAATCACATACAGTGAGTCTCAAACAGCATTGCCTCCTCCTTCATATGGAAATCTCGTTTGTGAAAAACACCACGGAAAAATAGGCGAATCTCAACATAACACCGAGAGTGATGCAATCGTCGGGATCATTAATATGTACGCCCCCAACATTTGCATATGCCAGCACATGTTCACTGTCAGGCGAACCTGCGCAGCCGAATCATCTCTGCAGGTAAACAAGCGTCACGAGAGGATAGCGAACATGGCAGATCATGGAAACAAATGTTATGTTCCAGGCTGTGCAGGGGATGTGAAGACGTTTCATACTCTTCCCACAGATAAAACATGTCAACAGGCATATTTATAATCGGATACCGCAACAATTTAATTCAAAGTTGTTAGTTTGCTCAGCCCATTTCACCACGGACAGTTTTTCAAACCTGGGACAATATCGAGCAGGCTTTGCTCGGCGTCTGACACTGAAGAAAGGGGCAATTCCAACCATATTCCTGCAAGCAGTGATTTTATCCACTTCTTGACTGTCTAAACCATTTCTGATTAAATTGAAAACTTCTTAGAGAGACAACATTAACGATAATATCCCCGTTGTTGTCTAGATCCAGCGCGAGATGCTAGTACAGTAACAATAGGATAATCCGAGTAGCTTACATAACTGGCTAAATAAATCGACTTTTAAATCAATACTCTACTGTCAAACTCAAACGTTACTGTACAAACAACATATTTAAGCGCTACCCAGTTCAGTTTGTGATTCAAAGTGAAGACGCTATCTTTGTAAAATCATACAGGGACACATTACAATAATTCAAATGTTTTTACAATGCTAATAAAGTTATGACTGCTGATGTGTATATTTAATGCTATATGCTAGTTATCGTTTAGGCTGAAGTTCTGGTACGGACGTAATGATTTTGCAGGTTCCTAATTAAAATAAAGACTTAACTTACCACTCAGAAGCGTTCATTTCCAATCTCAAAACATGTTGTTGTTCCTCAAAATCTGCATCTTCGTCAGAAACAGGCTCAAATATATAAGGTTGAATGCCTAATCTCTCCATCGTCATGACGGTCAGCTATCATTGAGCCGCAGTGAAACAGCCAATCAGAGCAGAACTCTGCATTAATATTCATGACCCTTCCAAATAAGGCAAAAACAGACCATTTCATCTTGGGGAAGATTTCTAGAGTTGTAAATGGACTTGTAAAACCTCATCTGGACAATTATTGACCTTAAATAAGGCATATACCCTCTATGTAGATACCAGAGAACAATTTCAAATGTTGTTTCAAATCATTCTAGGGCACCTTTAAGGGATACAATTATTGACTGCAGGGGGACTTTAACCCTTAAAGACCTAGACAGACCGAGAAAATAACTATCGTTCTAAAATGTTTAATAACTTTTAAACCGCAAATCCAATCTGTATTCTGTAAAATGCACAGCCAAGAGAAGAATCTCAGCTTTTCAGAAGTATCACATTTATCGCGATTGTTTATTCAGAGGCTCAGCGGTGAGTGTGGATGCGTCATCACCCTCATCAACTCAACCAATAAACATAGCGTTTGGTCTTTTGAACCACCAATCACAACGTGAAAGTGGGTGTGTATTTGCGTGCATGAAAATAAGCCGAAATAAACGCATGCAGAGCACACTCTCACATAGCACAGCACAAAAAGTCAGTATATTTCTCTATTTGTATGTAGTTTGTGTTTTACACAATTTCAGTGTTCCATTATTATATAACAATCTTTCTATTTATTTTAATAGACCTCACGTCTACATTGTCAGTAAATAAAATACACCTGTTTTCACTCAAAAACGCCTAGAATAATATTATAATAAATGGCTATAACTTGCTGAGGGATTGTTACATGTAGACAAAATTTCATCTGGAAGTCTAAAACAACCAAGTCTAACTTTCTAAAGGAAAAAAAATCCAAACTTCATGAAGTTCTGTTTGAGTTCACAGTAAAAACACCACATTTTTGCTGACGTTTATCTTAAAATTCTATTAATTTAACCCATTCTCAGAATAAATAAATGTAAAATTGGGACTTCAAATGAGCTAGATGGAAACTGCATGTTCTCCGGTTTAAAATGATATATGACACTTGATGCTAACTGCTAGAATGGGTGAGAAAAACAAACGTAAAGAAAAGTAGAGGCAAGTCCGGCGCCCCAAAAATGTTCTAGGTCTTTTAAGAACTGATCACTGAAAGGTTCTTCGCGGAACCAAAAATGGTTCTTCAATGGCATCGCTTTTGGAACAAAAAAGCTTTGCATCAAACTCTGGTGCAATCAATTGTAAGTTGCGATAGTTTTCTAGTTTGGCAGAGGCTAGTTTGCCAGTTTTACACACAAAAAATGCAACACTAAGTGGAAATGGCGATAGATTCTCTACACTGTGAAAATAACAGTATTCTCTTTGCAATAAGTGTAAATTGTAATTAGATGCTGTTTATACTTATAAAATAGTGGCAGATACTGTTTGCACCTCAGTGTTGTTGTTCATTAACAGGATGCAATAATAACATTAGCCTCATTCATGAAACTTTCGTAATTATATGAGCAAATTTGGAGTAATATACCACGGATTCAGTAGTTAAACGAGCGTATATTCGTATTCGTAAATCGCATTCAAAAAAAATGCTGGGTTAAAAATAACCCAAGTTGGGTTGAAAATGGACTAACCCAGCAATTGGGTTGTTTTAACCCAGCGGTTGGGTTGTTTTAAGCAAACATTTAACCCAACCGCTGGGTTAAAATGATCCATTCACTGGGTTAAAACAACCCAATTGCTGGGTTAGTCCATTTTCAACCCAACTTGGGTTGTTTTTAACCCAGGATTTTTTTAGAGTGTAAATGATTATATTTATTAAAATTATTAAATGGATGCCGCCTTATTGGGACAATAGAGCCCTTCCTACTCCAACCCCTAACCATAAACACTTTTTTATTAAACACGTCAGACACTTTATTTCCACTTTTCAAATATTTTCTTCATTTTTATTAAAATAAATAGTTTTCTGATCTGATGCGTGATGGGAAAAGGGAGTAGAGCGAGTTCGGCAAAAGGCGGATGGTCGATTCATGTCACTACACTCTAAAAAATGCTAAAATGTTAAAAATAACCCAAATTGGGTTGAAAATGAACTAACCCAGCAATTGGGTTGTTTTAAGCAAACATTTAACCCAACCGCTGGGTTAAAACAACCCAATTGCTGGGTTAGTCCATTTTCAACCCAACTTGGGTTATTTTTAACCCAGCATTTTTTAAAGTGTAGTAGTATCTCATTTTGAAGAATATTACTGAATATAAAAATGCAGTAACCAGCAATATTAACGTCTCCATTGTTATTCGGTCGTTGTAAAAGTAGGATGATTGGTCGGTGTAGTATTTGTCCCGCCCTTCCTCCACTGTGATTGGGTAAAAAGTGACAGTGATGAGGGCTGCCTATTACCCAAACTTGAGCAGTAAAAAAAAGGGCAAATCAAAGGGAAATATTAATAAGGTACATATTGCATCAAAATGCAATGTCATCATTTTGCCTAAATTAGTACACAGAACGTTCAAATGTTTTAAGTATTTACACATGGTAGGGAGCAGGTGTACATTTCTTTCGTACCAACTAACATTTTTACAATACAAACATTTTCGTGAATCCGAAAAGTTACGTCAAAACGGCTTTATGAATGATATTCGTTCTGCTCGTGTTTCATGAATGAGGCCATAGAGTGTACACTCTATAAAATGCTGGGTTAAAAACGACCCAAGTTGGGTTGAAAATGGACTAACCCAGCAATTAGGTTGTTTTAACCCAGCGGTTGGGTTGTTTTAAGCAAACATTTAACCCAACCGCTGGGTTAAAATGACCCATTCACTGGGTTAAAACAACCCAATTGCTGGGTTAGTCCATTTTCAACCCAACTTGGGTTGTTTTTAACCCAGGATTTTTTAGAGTGTAAATAATTATATTTATTAAAATTATTAAACGGATGCCGCCTTATTGGGACAATACAGCCCTTCCTACTCCAACCCCTAACCATAAACACTTTTTTATTAAACACGTTAGACACTTTATTTCCACTTTTCAAATATTTTCTTCATTTTTATTGAAAATAAATAGTTTTCTGATCTGATGCGTGATGGGAAAAGGGAGTAGAGCGAGTTCGGCAAAAGGCGGATGGTCGATTCATGTCACTACACTCTAAAAAATGCTAAAATGTTAAAAATAACCCAAATTGGGTTGAAAATGAACTAACCCAGCAATTGGGTTGTTTTAAGCAAACATTTAACCCAACCGCTGGGTTAAAACAACCCAATTGCTGGGTTAGTCCATTTTCAATCCAACTTGGGTTATTTTTAACCCAGCATTTTCTAAAGTGTAGTAGTATCTCATTTTGAAGAATATTACTGAATATAAAAATGCAGTAACCAGCAATATTAACGTCTCCATTGTTATTCGGTCGTTGTACAAGTAGGATGATTGGTCGGGTGTAGTATTTGTCCCGCCCCTCCTCCACTGTGATTGGGTAAAAAGTTACAGTGGTGAGGGCTGCCTATTACCCAAACTTGAGCAGTAAAAAAAAAAGGGCAAATCAAAGGGAAATATTAATAAGGTACATATTGCATCAAAATGCAATGTCATCATTTTGCCTAAATTAGTACACAGAACGTTCAAATGTTTTAAGTATTTTCACGTGGTAGGGAGCAGGTGGACATTTCTTTCGTACCAACTAACATTTTTACAATACGAACATTTTCGTGAATCCGAAAAGTTACGTCAAAACGGCTTTATGAATGATATTCGTTCTGCTCGTGTTTCATGAATGAGACCATAGAGTGTACACTCTATAAAATGCTGGGTTAAAAACGACCCAAGTTGGGTTGAAAATGGACTAACCCAGCAATTGGGTTGTTTTAACCCAACGGTTGGGTTAAATGTTTGCTTAAAACAACCCAATTGCTGGGTTAGTTAATTTTTAAGATTTAGCATTTTTTAGAGTGTACTATTACCCATCCAGCGTCTTCTGTGATTTTGTCTGGACCAATCAGACGTCAATGGGCGGAGTTATAGTAAATAGCCTCCGCCAACAAGGCAAAAATAGGTTTAAATAGACACTCCTTTCTAATTTTGCCCATATTTTAAAGCAGAATCTCATTATCCTTTGTAGTTAAGACAATACTAATGCATTGCAATACTGAATAAGTCGAGCTTTAGTCAATATTTGTGTGCTGTGCATCTTTGCAACTACCTCTGTTAGAAGCAGTAGTAAGTTCCTGAGTGCTGTTGGTGTTGTTTATCGAGAGGAAGTGCACTAGAAACAGAGCTCTAGTCTCTGTCCTGCTTTAGTAAAGCACCCTCAGCCTTTGGATGTTGACTGTAGATCTGTATCTTCAGGGATTGTTTGAAAGAGTGTTTCCCCAAAGCATTGTTTTCTTCCTCAAACGAACACTCTCGCAGGTGTAACCTACAAACACTTCAGCTGCGCTGCACAGAGCTTTCTGTTAGCAAGCGGCTTCTTATCGTTCTGTTTTAAGGTGAGGGGGGAATTGTTGTGGAATTGTTGTGGTGTGGTTTCATGCGCTGAGATATTTGTGTTATGAACGAGACGTTTGATTGCATTCTCCAACTGGCCTTCTGTGTTGGTGGATATCTCTGCGCCGCTGTGATCCGAGACGCGTCGTCTTCTGAGAGAAAGATGAACCATGGGAAGTGTTTGAAGGCTGTGAAAGTGTGAACTATAACTGTCCAAAAAGACGAAGAATAGAGAAGAGACGTGTATGTGAATCTCACACTCCTGCCAAGAACGTGTCCGAGTCATATTCACCCCAAAATCAAAGACGTAAGCTGCAATTTTTGGCAGGAAAAAAAAGGAATTGTAGCCTACAGGGATTAAAGTTCTTTATTAAAAACATACGCACTGAAAAGTTGATTATTTGTAAGACTAAAAAAGTGTCAAGCTTTGAAAAAAGTATCACTATTATTTCATAGATTAAAAACAGCTCGCAGATTACACACATTGGCAAAAGAAAAGCTGTTCTAAAACACATTTCTCCCTTAAAATTTTGTCTTAAATATTGAAATAAAGTGATGGTTAAAGGAATATGACAAGTTTTCAGTCAATAGTTTTTTATTAGGGGCCATTAAGATATTTTTTAGTTGTGAAATTATTTTCATGCTAAAGGTACACTATGTAACTTTTATGCTGCGTTCATATCGCATCTATCACATCTAGTTGGATGCTTGAACATTTTGAATCCACTCGCGCATCCAATTCGCTGTGTATAAATCGAGCGTTTGAAGCAAAATAGACGCGCGTTTGAGGCAAAAGGTGGAAGTGGGAGAGGCTAATGCTAGGCGGTTGTCTGTTTGCAAGATGGCTGATGCTGATCGAGCATTCATCGAGAGAGTGACCGCTCTGTATTTGCTCTGGAGGCGAGTTTAGATTCTCTGCCCGAGCCCGAACTTGACCCGAGCCGGATGATATTTCCCGCCACTATCCTCAAGTAATCCTATCCGCCACTATTGATCAAGCATTTGTGTTTTTTTAATCATTACTTTATTAGCCTAGGTGGGCAGAAAGCTATGCTATACTCAAAAATATATGCTCTAAAACTTCCTGGTATATGGCTGCGTTGACCTTGGACCTCAGAAAACACAGCGGACCAACACCAGCAGATGACATGGCACCCCAAACCATCACTGACTGTGGAAACACTACACAATGGACCTCAAGCAATGTGGGTTGTGTGCCTCTCCTCTCCTCCTCCAGACTCTGGGACCCTGATTTCCAAAGGAAATGCAAAATTGACTTCATCAGAGAACATAACTTTGGACCACTCAGCAGCAGTCCAGTACTTTTTGTCTTTAGCACAGGCGAGACGCTTCTGACGCTGTCTGTTGTTCAAGAGTGGCTTGACACAAGGAATGCGACAGCTGAAACCCATGTCTTGCATGCGTCTGTGCGTAGTGGTTCTTGAAGCACTGACTCCAGCTCCAGTCCACTTTTTGTGAATCTCCCCCACATTTTTGAATGGGTTTTGTTTCACAATCCTCTCCAGGGTGCGGTTATCCCTATTGCTTGTACACTTTTTTCTAGCACATCTTTTCCTTCCCTTCGCCTCTCTATTAATGTGCTTGGACACAGAGCTCTGTGAACAGCCAGCCTCTTTTGCAATGACCTTTTGTGTCTTGCCCTCCTTGTGCAAGGTGTCAATGGTCGTCTTTTGGACAACTGTCAAGTCTTCCCCATGATTGTGTAGCCTACAGAACTAGACTGAGAGACCATTTAATGCCCTTTGAAGGTGTTTTGAGTTAATTGGATGATTAGAGTGTGGCACTAGGGGTCTTCAATATTGAACCTTTTCACAATATTAAAATTTTCTGAGATACTGAATTTGGGATTTTCCTTAGTTGTCAGTTATAATCATCAAAATTAAAAGAAATAAGCATTTGAAATATATCAGTCTGTGTGTAATGAATGGATATAATATACAAGTTTCACTTTTTGAATGGAATTAGTGAAATAAATAAACTTTTTGATGATATTCTAATTATAGTATATTTAGCAAAGTAAGAACTAATACTACAACTAAGAAACAAATGTGTACAAAGTTGCACAAGTCAGGATTAGTCTAAAGATGTGTGTTAAACCCCCAGCACATGCAGTGATTCTGAACAGAAACGCTCTGAGACGCCATCATGAGCTGCTCGCATGAACACTGCTTAACTATTTCTTTTCGTTTCTAATTGTTTTGTTTAAAAGTGGACATTTCAAGCGTTCTCTAAACATATTTCTCATGTCTGTGAGGCTCAGTTTGGGTTTATTTATGAGACGTGTTCAAGAGCAATGCAAGCGATCGCTCGGCGCCTTCATGTCACGATTATTATCTGCTATAGCCTATTTGCTTCTTCTTTATTAAATCCAGGCGATTGGCTGAAGAAAAATGTATTAAAATGAAGATACAATTTACACAAAACGAAATTCACTTTAAAGAAAGGCTTTCTACAAAACAAAACTTAATGAAGTGGTCAAAATCATTTCTGAGCCACTCTCAGCTTTCCACTTTTCATAATCAGATGAAATTTAAAAATAACATTATAATATTTAAACATAAATATGAAAAAATGTATTGTTTAATGGCTACAACAAGTATAGTAGGCTACAGTACAGATAAATGTCATGTCTGAGTGGGATTTGAGCGAGGGTTGTTTTACTGGTGAGGGTTCATGAGTAAATGCGCTCTGCTCATTACATGCTTGTTCTCATCAGAACGCCCATGTATTACAGTTTTTCTCGATTGCCAAGACACATTTCTTGAAAGCTGCTCTCCTTTTGTCTAAACTGTGAACACAAAACCAAACTTTCACCTCAAAACAGTTCAATCTGTGCTCAAAACTGAACTATGTTGTCAAATCGTGCCCCGAGTCAATCAAAATTAAAAACACTACTGAACAGTCACTAAACACTGCGTAGAAAAATAGAAAACACAATGCTCAGGACATGAAGCTGGAGAAATAAATGTTTATTGTTCACTGTAGGCTAAATGCATGTTGCAAAAAAAAAAAAAAAAAAACCTGTGCATTTAGCACTTGTACAAAAAGACAAAACAGAAATCTTATGCATTTGCCACTTGTGTACAGTAAGCCCATGTAAAAATAAAGTACAAAAATATACATGGAATACTAGGCCTACAAACAGTTAGACCAACCCTCCATTACAATACTACAGTATATTGGTAGAGTGAAGTACTGAATATATTTACTTACAGTATACTGTGGTACAGTATATAGTATGTCATACAGTAATAGCTATCAACATTTACATACTGTACTATAATGTCAAAAAAAAGGTAATTACCTGTTCTGTTCTCTAAATCTTCGGATTATGGTGGACACAGTGAATCTACTGATGTTTGGTTGTACCCTTTGTCCAGCCTCCCTCGTGCTCATACCATGGACAAGAACATGGTCAATCACAGTAGCTCTGATTTCATCAGATATTACTGTTCTTTGTCTTCGCCGACCACCTCGACCTCCTCTCACACAAAATCTTCCTCTCCGATTTCTATCCATTGTAGGGCCTCACAAACCAGTGCTCTCTGAACTGGCTTACTGTATCCAGAAATCACAATATATGATTTTTTAACTATTTATTTGTATGATACAGCTGCAAATAAGTATTTGAACACCTGTCTATCAGCTAGAATTCTGACCCTCAAAGGCCTGTTAGTCTGCCTTTAAAATGTCCACCTCCACTCCATTTATTATCCTAAATTAGATGCACCTGTTTGAGGTCGTTAGCTGCATAAAGACACCTGTCCACCCCATACAATCAGTAAGAATCCAACTACTAACATGGCCAAGACCAAAGAGCTGTCCAAAGACACTAGAGACAAAATTGTACACCTCCACAAGGCTGGAAAGGGCTATGGGGAAATTGTCAAGCAGCTTGGTGAAAAAAGGTCCACTGTTGGAGCAATCATTAGAAAATGGAAGAAGTTAAACATGACTGTCAATCTCCCTCGGACTGGGGCTCCATGCAAGATCTCACCTCGTGGGGTCTCAATGATCCTAAGAAAGGTGAGAAATCAGCCCAGAACTACACGGGAGGAGCTGGTCAATGACCTGAAAAGAGCTGGGACCACCGTTTCCAAAGTTATTGTTGGTAATACACTAAGATGTCATGGTTTGAAATCATGCATGGCACGGAAGGTTCCCCTGCTTAAACCAGCACATGTCAAGGCCCGTCTTAAGTTTGCCAATGACCATTTGGATGATCCAGAGGAGTCATGGGAGAAAGTCATGTGGTCAGATGAGACCAAAATAGAACTTTTTGGTCATAATTCCAATAAACGTGTTTGGAGGAAGAAGAATGATGAGTACCATCCCAAGAGCACCATCCCTACTGTGAAGCATGGGGGGGGGGGGGTAGCATCATGCTTTGGGGGTGTTTTTCTGCACATGGGACAGGGCGACTGCACTGTATTAAGGAGAGGATGACCGGGGACATGTATTGCGAGATTTTGGGGAACAACCTCCTTCCCTCAGTTAGAGCATTGAAGATGGGTCGAGGCTGGGTCTTCCAACATGACAATGACCCGAAGCACACAGCCAGGATAACCAAGGAGTGGCTCTGTAAGAAGCATATCAAGGTTCTGGCGTGGCCTAGCCAGTCTCCAGACCTAAACCCAATAGAGAATCTTTGGAGGAGCTCAAACTCCGTGTTTCTTAGCGACAGGCCAGAAACCTGACTGATCTAGAGAAGATCTGTGTGGAGGAGTGGGCCAAAATCCCTCCTGCAGTGCAAACCTGCTGAACAACTACAGGAAACCTTTGACCTCTGTAATTGCAAACAAAGGCTACTGTCCCAAATATTAACATTGATTTTCTCAGGTGTTCAAATACTTATTTGCAGCTGTATCATACAAATAAATAGTTAAAAAATCATGCATTGTGATTTCTGGATTTTTTAGATTATGTCTCTCACAGTGGACATGCACCTACGATGACAATTTCAGACCCTCCATGATTTCCAAGTGGGAGAACTTGTAAAATAGCAGGGTGTTCAAATACTTATTTTCCTCACTGTATGTTCCCTCACATCATTCACCACAAGTGTGATCAATTTTGAGTTGTTGTGTTCAAGTGGTGACATCTGTGCTTTAATTGTGTTTGACTTTTGTTTATATCTGCGTTTCTTTAGTTTGGCCCATTGTTAGGCGGACCTATAGCACTTGCCAACAAGGGATGCTATTTGCACTTGGTGTGAATAGACACTTTCCTGCAAAAAAACTTTTTATTATTAAAAATATTTCTTATGTTTTTAGGTGAAATGTGACCTAAAAATATGACCAGAAATGTTCAGAACAAGTGTGAGGATATAAGAGGCGCTCCGTTAGTGTGACTGACAGAAAGAGTGCACGAGTAAACAGAGAGAGAGAGGGGAAAGGGCTTTACAAAGAGAAGAGAGAGAGAGAGAGAGAGAGAGGATTGATTTCACAGAGGCCTGACCCGGGAGAGGATATCCCATCATCCCTTCTGATCAGGCATCACGGCAGACAGGCGGAACACTGGCCGGATAATCTAGCGCTCTATCCACACCACCTTCCCTCTTTCCGGCAGGATTTCATCCTCCCAGCATCCCATGCCTGTATCTTTCAGCTCGGTCTCATCCGGCTGAAGTAAGGAACCCCAGCAGCCTCGCCGCAGGGCAGCAAACACACGTGTGTCTCTGTGTTGTGTGTGTGTGTGTGAGAGGACATGCACTGTTTAACTGCAGTCGGGTTTGGACGTTTGGACGGTATACTGTGTGTCTGCTATACTGTGTGTCTTCTCACCCTTACAAACACAGGCTCCAAAAGCAGATCTTTGTGCGGTGGAAAGGGCCATAGATGAGGAAACACGGACAGAGTCAGAGAATCCAGCCATAAAGTGTCATTTACTGTGTAATGTTGCTGAATCCGGCAAATTTTGGATGAATGATTCAAAAGTATACGGCTGTGAATATTAAAACGCAAAAATCGAGTGTGGAATCGAGACAAATTAAAACAGAAAAAAAGGAATTTTGGGAAAAAATAAAATAAAACCAATTTCATATAATGTTGCATTGTTAAATTGTTAGGGTTCTATGAATTCAATGGATCAGGCGTGGATTTTAATTTTTAAAATGTAATCAAACCATTAAAATCAGAAAAATCCTGAAAAATTAGAACTGAAAACAGAATTTATAAAACTGATTTCATAGGATTTCATTGTAAAATATGTTAATAAATGAAGGTTAAATTGTATAGGTTTCATGATTTCAATTAATTAGACAAGATTTTTAATGGGGGAAAAATTAAATCCAAACTGAAAAACTGGACCATTGACAGTCAGCTTGAGTGTGTGTGTGTGTGTGTGTGTGTGTGTGTGTGTGTGTGTGTGTGTGTGTGTGTGTGTGTGTGTGTGTGTGTGTGTGTGTGTGTGTGTGTGTGTGTGTGTGTGTGTGTGTGTGTGTGTGTGTGTGTGTGTGTGTGTGTGTGTGTGTGTGTGTGTGTGTGTGTGTGTGTGTGTGTGTGTGTGTGTTTGTGTGTGTGTGTGTGTGTGTGTGTGTGTGTGTTTGTTTGTTTGTTTGTTTGTTTGTTTGTTTATTTATTTACGACCATAATTTGATAGTCAGCGTGTGATGCCTTTGATTTTATTTATTTTTGTTTTTTAGCTATTTATTATATACTGTACTTTGACCATTGACAGTCAGCTTTTAGTTTTATTTATTTAATTTTATTATTTAATTTTTATTTATTTTATAGGGTAGGCTATAAATTGGATTTAGCATTCCTTCCAGTAAAATGCGCCTTTTTTTTTGTGATTGTTGTGGGCAAAAATCCTTGATTATGCGGCACGTTTTCTTAAAAAATGCGACGGAAAATGCGGGATATTTATGCAATTTTATGCGATAAAACTTGCAAAAACTGCGGTTTGATGAAAAAGAGAAAAAAAGCGAATATTTTTAACTGAATATTTAGGTTCTCATCTTGTTTTATTGAAGACCTTAATAAACACATTGCTCAATTTGGACCGATTTCAAAACAGTGCATCATGAAGCTTCGAAGCGTTATGAATCAGTGAGTCGATTCATGATTCAGATCGGGTATCAAACTGCTGAAATACGTGACTTTGGCGATCCGAACCGCTGAATCGACTCATTGATTCATAACGCTCTGAACCGCTGAATCGACTCACTGATTCATAACGCTCTGAACCGCTGAATCGACTCACTGATTCATAACGCTCTGAACCGCTGAATCGACTCACTGATTCATAACGCTCTGAACCGCTGAATCGACTCACTGATTCATAACGCTTCAAACCGCTGAATCGACTCACTGATTCATAACGCTTCAAAGCTTCATGATGCTGTGTTCTGAAATCGGTCATCACAGGGAAACTGCTTTGCTCTTTTGCTGTTATTTTTGTTGGCCAATGGGAGTTTGCGCTTCATCATGGTTTCACTGGTATCTATGGTTTCTCCACGGGGGTTTGCAGCTTTTCGATGACGTTCACGTCGGGTAATTACGTCACTTCAAAGCGTTCCCATGGCAACAGGGGGAAATGGCGGCTCTTGTGTGAAGTAAACAAACATTTTTCAACTTTCTGCTAATATATATATATGACTTTTTTTGCAACGAAAATGCGGGGATTATGAAATCATGCTAGCCCCGCATATTTTGCACGCGGAAATAGGCAATTTATGCGGCAAAAGTGCGGCGTATTTGAAAAAATGCGGCCCCCGCATAAATATGCGGACTTTGGCTGATTATGCGTTAAATCACGCGATCGCATAATCACGTTTTTCTGGAGGGACTGATTTATTATACGATCATAATATTATAGTAAGCTTGTGATTATTTTTTGTACTTATTTACCTTTTATGATTTTTATTTATTATATTCTTCTGAGCATTGACAGTCAGCTTTATTTTATTTAATTTAATTTAATTAAAATAAATTTTTTTATTAATACTTTTTTTTTTTTTTTTAGGCGGGCTATACATTATATTTATTCTACACTTCTGACCATTGATGTTAAAATTGATAAGTTTCATGATTTCAAATAATCAGACTTTTTTGTTTACTGATGTAAGGGAATCCAGAAAAATGTAAAAAGAATGGAATTTGGGAAAAATAAAAATATTTTGTGCAATGTACAGATTCCATGGATGTTAAAGATTCTTCATTTTTAAGAGCAAAATGAGTGTTCCTGTTTTCCTCTCCTCATCCTGTGGTCTCACCTCGTGTGTGTGTGTGTGTGTGTGTGTGTGTGTCATCTCACTCGCTCATCTCCACAAATCCTCGTTATCGGCTGTAAAAACAGTTGTGATATTGTGGGAAAAGAGCACTGTAATATCAGGCTTCATTGGATTAATTATTGTTTTATGCTAATCGCTCTCAAACGAGGCTCTGCTAAGCATCTCACTGCCTGCTGTTTTCATCTCGTCTCGGAGAAAGAATAGGAATGAGACGGGGAAACAGACGCTTTGGGTAATTAGTGGCTCTTTGTGTCCCGTGGAGAGACCTGTAGCTCCACACACACGTGTGCGTGCGTGAACCAGCACATTTATCATGTCTGAGCTTTATTCAGAGACTCACAGTGTGTGTGCAGACAGAGGAATATATCAGGAAGTGCTTCTGTAAATAGATCCAGCTGACAGAAGCAGACACGTGTGCGGCTGTGGAAAACAGTCTGTGATATCTTTGAAAGTAATTGTAATGGAAACTGTGTGTATTACGTTTAAAGTGTCCCTGTTATGCTATCACAGGTTGCTCGTGTAGTTTTGGCGTCTCCTACAACAGGTTCACATGCATCCCAGGTCAGAAATCATCTGATAATCTCCACTGCAGCATCAGCTCTTTCCTCTCAGAGTCTGAAACGCTTCATTAGAAGATTCAGTCTCTCTAAACCCCGCCTCTCTGAGAGCTGCTCTGCTCTGATTGGCCAGAAAGCAAACGCTCATTAGCATATCTGAATCTCAGCTCTTGACACACAGGGATAGGAACAGTAGCGATTTTACCATTTTACAGTATCAATCTCATCAAAGTTCATTATCTATTCATTTTATTTATTACACACCACTGATGTTACATGACAAACTTCATTTATTATATACGTATGAGCATTACTCGACAGTTAGCTTGTGAGGTTATTTTACCTATTTGTTTTTCTTGATTAATTAATCGATTTTAATTTTTTAGAGGCTATGAGTTTTATTTATTCCATACTTTCCTTGTATTTATTTAATTCATTTTGGGTAGGCTATAAATTGTATTTATTATTTTACTTATTTGTTTTTGTTGATTATAATTAATCAATTTATTTATTTTATTTTATATATAATATGATAACCAGCATGTGATGCCTTTTATTTTTATTTATTATATACTTCTGACCATTGACAGTCAGCTTATTTAATTTAATTTTGTTTATTTTTAATTTAATTTTATTATTTGTATTATTATTATTATTATTATTATTTTACTTTATTTATTTATTTATTTATTTGTTTTTCGGGTGGGCTATAAAATATATTTATTATATACTTCTGACCATTGCAAGTCAGCTTTTTATTTTATTTTATATATATATTTTATTTTTTTTACTTTGTATTTTTTTATTTTAGGGTACGCTATAAATTATAATTATTATATACTTATAATCACAATATGATAGTAAGCTTGTCGTTTCTTTATTATTTTATTGTTTATTTAGCTATGAGTTAGGCTATTTTTATGTTCTTCTGACCATTACATGACAGTCAACTCATATGTTTTGTCTCAGGCCTACTCATTTCCTTCTGTATAGTTTTAATATTATGTATAAAATGTTTACGTTCATACAATGCCAGTCTCATACTTTTATGAATTTACATTCATGCATTTGGCAGATGCTTTTATCCAAAGTGACTTGCACTGAAGCTCATGCGTTGGGGTCAGCTCATGCGTTGGGGTTGTATTTGCATTGAAACCTGCTCAAACTTTACCAAATGTTGTTTTGTTGAAAGTAGTTATTCTTTGCACCGGCCAGTTGCTTTGGTGACATTCACACATGTATAAGTGTAGTTTTACGTATGCTTTGGTGCTGAGCCGCCCACAAACAGCCGAGAGCGCCGGAGACTGCACTCAAAAAATGATTTTCTGTTCACTTTATTTAAGCAATTGATCTTGATTCAACACAATTATATCAGGTTTCTGGTTCAAATGTAATTGATTCATGTTAAACTGACTTAAAACTGTTACTTTTTTACATAACTTGATGTTTTCATTTTGAAATAACACGTTTCAATCAAGTAACCCAATCAAACAAGACTTTCACTTCCCATCATGCTTTGCAAAGGGGCTGAATTCGGAGAGTAAATGTTTAAATAAAGTGCTAGTTGATGCATTTTAACAAGATGAGAAACTGGAGAGACTTTTTAATGCTTAATGTTTTGTTATGTCGGTATTTAAAAGTTTTTGTTATGTTAGTGTTTTTGGAGGTTACCATTGTGGTGAAGCATAGAGCGTGTGCTTATGCTGAGGACCTGCTAATACACATCTAACGTTGTTTTAATAATTAAAAACAACTCCTTTGGATGTAAAAAAAAACATCTTCTGGCTAGCCAATAAGACCTTGTAAAAGGTTTTGTAAATGTTAATCAGTCCCTCCAGAGAAACGTGATTATGCGATCGCGTGATTTAACGCATAATCAGCCAAAGTCTGCATATTTATGCGGGGGCCGCATTTTTTCAAATACGCCGCACTTTCGCCGCATAAATTGCCTATTTCCACGTGCAAAATATGCGGGGCTAGCATGATTTCATAATCCCCGCATTTTCATTGCAAAAAGTCACATATATATATTAGCAGAAAGTTGAAAAATGTTTGTTTACTTCACACAAGAGCCGCCATTTCCCCCTGTTGCCATGGGAACGTTTTGAAGTGACGTAATTACCCGACGCGAACGTCATCGAAAAGCTGCAAACCCCCGTGGAGAAACATAGATATCGGTGAAACCATGATGAAGCGCAAACTCCCATTGGCCAACAAAAATAACAGCAAAAGAGCAAAGCAGTTTCCCGGTGTGATGACCGATTTCAGAACACAGCATCATGAAACTTTGAAGCGTTATGAATCAGTGAGTCGATTCAGCGGTTTGAAGCGTTATGAATCAATGAGTCGATTCAGCGGTTTGAAGCGTTATGAATCAATGAGTCGATTCAGCGGTTTGAAGCGTTATGAATCAATGAGTCGATTCAGCGGTTTGAAGCGTTATGAATCAGTGAGTTGATTTAGCGGTTTGAAGCGTTATGAATCAATGAGTCGATTCAGCGGTTTGAAGCGTTATGAATCAGTGAGTCGATTCAGCGGTTTGAAGCGTTATGAATCAATGAGTCGATTCAGCGGTTTGAAGCGTTATGAATCAGTGAGTTGATTTAGCGGTTTGAAGCGTTATGAATCAATGAGTCGATTCAGCGGTTTGAAGCGTTATGAATCAGTGAGTCGATTCAGCGGTTTGAAGCGTTATGAATCAGTGAGTCGATTCAGCGGTTTGAAGCGTTATGAATCAGTGAGTCGATTCAGCGGTTT
>CM042258.1:2193296-2238296 GCA_023566225.1 Romanogobio albipinnatus | reverse complement strand
GGTAGGACTAGAACCATGCCGTGCAAAAATATATAAATAGTGCTGTATAATATAGTTAAAACATCATACATTGTGATTTCTGGATTTTTTAGATTATGTCTCTCACAGTGGACATGCACCTACGATGACAATTTCAGACCCTCCATGATTTCTAAGTGGGAGAACTTGGAAAATAGCAGGGTGTTCAAATACTTATTTTCCTCACTGTATGTAGCAAATAACTTTCATAAAACATCAGCAAGAAAAATTTTTTGCAAGCAAAAATAATCAGTGGTGAAAATTGTGAGTTACTCGACTCTGATTTCTGAAGTGTATTCATTTTACAGAGAAAACATCCATTGAAATTAAAGCAGTACATGCGTCTTGAAAAGAAAGAACTCTTTTTTTTTTTTTTTTTTACGTAAAATTGATAATTTACAGCGCTTTGCAGCCTTTTTTAATTAACCGCAAAAAAACCCTCTACAGAATGGTTGCCATAAATGTTACCAGATTATTGGTTGCTTTCTCAAATGGCTATTTTTAGTGCTAGCAGTCAAAAATAAAAATTGCTGAAATATTGACTGTTGGTGATTTCATGTTTTTTTTTGTTCTTACTGAGAATCATCCATAAAAGAGTAAGCTACATTTTTAATTTGCAGGGTATAAGGTGGAATAACATTCATAGCATAATACTCACTACTCTTGAGTACTTTTACAAGGGCTACTTTTTACTCCTACTTTGAGTAGTATTTAGGACAGGTACATTTACTCTACTAGCACTACATTTTTTTGACAAGTAACAGTACTTGAGTATGCTTTTTCAGTACTCTTTCCTCCACTGCTAAAACGTCCTCTTTTGGTTATGAAAGTCCTGCAGTTCAAGGTTTCTGATATGACTTTAGAGGGACGTTCCCTTTTAGTTATTTTATGCTCGCATAAGAACGTTACAAGGAGGGGATTTGGGACCTGTTAGTCAGATGGGGACGTTTCATTCAGGACGGAGCTGAAACATCATGTCTCTACACTACATTCCCATACCATTTGCAGGACCTTTAGGGGACCTAGAATGTTGTTTCTGGTCTTATTTAGGTCCTTCCATCACGTTTACTGAATGTTTTCATGACGTGTGTGTGTGTATCAGTGTACACTGGACTGCTTTACAAATGAGGGTCAGTAAAACACAGGAAAAGTTGCTTCTCAAAGATGGATCAATACGAACGGTTTGTCCAACTTCATACTCAGAACATGTAAGTACCGCACGTTATATTTTGTGAATGTGCTGGTTAGGACGCTGACGGCTAATGTGGCTAAAGCTAGCATTGCCTCTGACTGTATTCACAGAGATCACATTCGTTTTATTTTTAAGAAGTAATGAAAGTGCTGAATTAATAAAAATAGCAAGCTCTGGTCTGTGTGAATACAGTTAAAGACAATGCTAGCTTTAGCCACATTAGCACATTTGCAAACACACACATTATAAAGTGCAGTACTTACATGTTCACGAGGGGTTGGTATTGATCCATCTTTGAGAAGCAACTTTTGTGCAAATCTTGTGTTTTATGACCCTCATTTGCAAAGCAGTCCAGTGTACATTGATTTACTCAAACATGTCATGAAAGCCTTCAGTAAACATGATGGAAGGACCTAAATAGGACCAAAAATACCATTTTAGGTCCCATAAAGGTCCTGCAAATGTTATGGGAATGTGGTTTAGAGAGAATGTCCTGTAGTGATGGTCCCGTAAACATCCCCAGAACGTCCTGAATGAACAAATAACGTCCCCCAACGCTTTAGAGAACTCCACATCATGAGCGTCTCAGAACGCTCTGGGAACGTTAGTGACACCAGCGGGGACGTTCTAAGAACATCAAATTTCCAAATAAAATATAGTCCCCTAAATGTTTACATTTACATTTACGCATTTGGCAGACGCTTTTATCCAAAGCGACTTACAGTGCACTTATTACAGGGACAATCCCCCTGGAGCAACATGGAGTAAAGTGCCTTGCTCAAGGACACACTGGTGGTGACCGCTGGGATCGAACCAGCAACCTTCTGCATATCAGTTCCATGGTTTAACCCACTGGACCACCATCTCACCAATGTTCCGAGAACATCCTGAATGTCCGCCAAATAACGTCCCCCCAACCCTTTAGAGAACTCCACATCGTCTCGGAGCGTTCTGGGAACATTACCAGGCGACGTCCTACACCAGCGGGGACCCTCTGAGAATGTAAAATTTCTAGCGGGGAACTTTCCTGTTATAGGCTAACATCCAATTTGGCAAATTGCCAGTTTATTCAGATTAATTCCCAGGGAAAATGTCCAAATTTCAAAGATTCCTGGAATTTTGCAAGCCTAATGAGTGTCTTTGTGAACCAAACTGCAAATCAGATTGGCCACACATAAAACCAGTGGCTTGAATACAAGATATTTGGAGGAATCTGGATAATTCTGGTCACATTTTCTCAGGAGGGTCTTTAGATGGTAAATGCCCATCTTTGTAGATCAACATTGAAAAACTGGATTTAACTGGGAAATTCAAAAATGGTGCAAATTGATGGAAACATTGAACACTGATAATATCTTAAGTGATACTAAAATAACACTGATTCAGTGCTAAGAAGCAATTAAACAAATTAAAGACCATTTCAAGTGGCCATGATCTCTAAGTAGCTTTGCAGACAATAGCTGTGTTTCCATTTCAAGTTCAGAGTTTAACTTATGCACAAAATTGGAATGTTGCATAAATAATTTAGGAATAAAGCATTTTTCCATCCCTTGTGTTCAAGAGAACAAAATAGTCATAGATGAAGTTCATGCGTTCATGTTCTCATATAGTGAGACGGCAGAGGCTGGAAACACCACAAGCGTTGTGTGTGTGTGTGTGTGTGTGTGTGTGTGTGTGTGTGTGTGTGTGTGTGTGTGTGTGTGTGTGTGTGTGTGTGTGTGTGTGTGTGTGTGTGTGTGGGAAATTAAACCATTCATTCATACAGAGACACGCATAACATCCAGGATTAATATTTAAATAGTCGTTTGCTTTTTAATATTTACAGACACTGGTCTACATCGTGATTTGATTTAAGTGTACTGACCTACTTCTGATTTATTAATCACAAATTTGACAAATTCTGTGAAATTCCATGTCATACAGTAAAAACAGAGACTCACAAGCTGTTTTAAGATCTCAATAGTACGTCACGTTAACTGATCTCGACTTCTTTTCTTTGACTACTTTATTCTCGCAATTCTGACTTTATTTTGCAATTCCGACTTTATTTCTCACAATTCCGTCTTTCCGACTTTATTTCTCACAATTCCGACTTTCTCATAATTCTGACTTTATTTTGCAATTCCGACTTTATTTCTAACAATTCTGACTTTATATCTCACAATTCTGACTTTATATCTCAGAGTTCTGACTTTATATCTCACAATTCTGACTTTATATCTCAGAGTTCTGACTTTATATCTCACAATTCTGACTTTCCGACTTTATTTCTCACAATTATGACTTTATTTCTCACAATTACGACTTTATTTCGCAATTACGACTTTATTTCTCACAATTCTGACTTTATATCTCACAATTCTGACTTTATATCTCACAATTCTGACTTTCCGACTTTATTTCTCACAATTATGACTTTATTTCTCACAATTACGACTTTATTTCGCAATTACGACTTTATTTCTCGCAATTCTGAATTTATATCTCACAATTCTGACTTTATTTTGCCATTCTGACTTTATTTCTCACAATTCCGACTTTATTTGCTTTTTAATATTTACAGACACTGGTCTACATCGTGATTTGATTTAAGTGTACTGACCTACTTTTGATTTATTAATCACAAATTTGACAAATTCTGTGAAATTCCATGTCATACAGTAAAAACAGAGACTCACAAGCTGTTTTAAGATCTCAATAGTAAGTCACGTTAACTGATCTCGACTTCTTTTCTTTTCTGTTGTGTTTTCCAGATGCACTTTGGACAGGTGGCCACACCTCGTCCCTGAACGCCCAACTCAAAGAGGCCGCCATCGCTTGACTCGCAAACGTGACTGAACACAAACCGTCTCCTCTTCTACACTAACCCGCCGTTCATCCTTTCTGCCTCTTGCGACCCTCTCCATGGCCAACCTTCTGAGCTACGTGCTGTTCCTGGTGCTCCGGACATACGCCGCCCCGCCAGAGTACATCCAAGTGTGGCCCGGCGGGTCAACGCCGACCCCGGATGATCCAAGCAACGAGACGGTCACCCCTTCTTTGGTCCCCCCTCCGGGAACCAGCAAGCACACGCCTCACAGCATCATCATCGGCGTCCGGAAAGGAGGCACAAGAGCGCTGCTCGAGATGCTGGATATCCACCCCGAAGTGGCGGCGGCCGCCACTGAAGTCCACTTCTTCGACTGGGACGAGAACTACGCCAAAGGCTTCGAGTGGTACCACGAGCAGATGCCCTATTCGTACCCTCATCAGATCACGGTGGAAAAGACGCCGGGGTATTTCACGTCTCCGGTTGCTCCTGCGCGGATTCACGCCATGAACTCTTCCATCAGACTCCTGCTGATCTTGAGGGACCCTACAGAGCGGGTCATCTCGGACTACACGCAAGTCTACTTCAACCGGCTGGAGAACCACAAGCCCGTGCAGGCCATCGAGAACATGCTGGTCAAGAACGGCGCGCTCAACACGCGCTACAAGGCGATCCAGCGCAGTCTCTACGACGTGCACATGAGGAACTGGCTCCAGCACTTTCCCCTGGAGCAGATCCACATCGTGGACGGGGACACGCTGATCCACGACCCCCTACCGGAGCTCCAGCAAGTCGAGCGCTTCTTGCATCTGCCGCCTCGGATTGTGGCGTCCAACTTCTACTTTAACCAGACCAAAGGCTTCTACTGCATCCGCAGTGATGGCCACGAGAGATGCCTGCATGAGTCTAAAGGACGCCCGCACCCTCCTGTTAACAGCACTGTTCTGCGTCAGCTGCGCTTGTACTTGCGCCAACACAATCGGAACTTCTACCGGCTTATAGGACGCTCCTTTAACTGGCTGTAGTGGGAGGGGCCGGAACTCGAATTCTGACCAATCACAGCCTAGCAGAATGGCTGATTGACAGCTGATGGACCGTACAAACCCCTCCCCGAAGCCTTTGCGCCTGAGAACAATCACGTTTTCAATCTGACGAATATGATATTAAAACATTGACTGTATGGGGAAGATCTTTGCTGTCAAGTGTCTTTGTCGTAACGAAGTTACCCGAGACAAATCTGGTGAACACTAAATCCTTTTTTTTTTTCTCTTTCTCTCTGTTCGTTTGATATTCTTGTACTTGATAATAAATGGTCCTGCTTCCTGAATGTCTTGTCCGTCTGGTTTTTGAAACGTACATTATGATGGTCAGTACAAGCAGAACAAACCAATTCAAGGTTTATTTTGTGACAGGTTGTCTAAATGTTAATTATACTCATTACACGGCTGTACTTGCCAAATTAATCAATGCTCATAACACTGATTTAGGTTGTAATTATGTTATTATGTGAGATGACATCAACTTATTATGTGACGAGACATCAACGGTTAATAATGCAGTTTAGTGACAAGTTAGATTTTGGAAAAATAACATTTTGCAATAATTAGTGGGGCTCTGTGTGTAAATATATCAATGATTGTAAGTTTAAATATCAGGTGTGAGTAATCACACGCCAATACTGAACCTGCAGTCGTGTTATTTTAGTATTAAATTCATATATTTTTAATTCGATTTTATATTCATATTTTAAGTTTTCGTTTTAACTTTAGTTAATTTGTAGTCATTTTGTAATGTGCTTTCTCATGTTTATTAGTTTTTAGTTGTTAAAAATATTTCTAAATGGCTTAATTTATTTTTAATTCGGTTTTAGTTTTATTATAATTTATTAGTTAATTTTAGTTCTTAATTTTTTCTTGCAATTCCGACTTTATTTCTCGCAATTCCAACTTTATTCTCGTAATTCCTACATTATTTCTCACAATTCCGACTTTATTCTCGTAATTCCGACTTTATTTCTCACAATTCTGATTTGATTTCTCACAGTTCCGACTTTATTTTGCAATTCCGACTTTATTTCTCGCAATTTCGACTTAGTTTCTCGCAATTCCGACTTTATTCTCATAATTCCGACTTTATTTCTTGCAAATCCGACTTTATATTTCGCAATTCCGACTTTATTTCTTGCAATTCCGACTTTATTTTGCAATTCTGACTTTATTTCTCACAATTCCGACTTTATATCTCGCAATTCTGACTTGCAATTCTGACTTTATTTCTCACAATTCCAACTTTATTTCTTGCTATTATGACTTTATTTTGCAATTACGACTTTATTTCTCACAATTACGACTTTATTTCTCACAATTCCAACGTTATTTTGCAATTCCGACTTTATTTCTCGCAATTACGACTTTATTTCTCACAATTCCGACTTTATTTTGCACTTCTGACTTTTATTTCTCACAATTCCAACTTTATTTCTTGCAATTCTGGCTTTATTTTGAAATTCTGACTTTATTTCTCACAATTCCGACTTTATTTTGCAATTTCGACTTTATTTCTCACAATTCTGACTTTATTTCTCACAATTCCAACTTTATTTCTTGCAATTCTGGCTTTATTTTGCAATTCTGACTTTATTTCTCACAATTCCGACTTTATTTAGCAATTTCGACTTTATTTCTCGCAATTCGACATTATTTTGCAATTCCGACTTTATTTCTCACAGTTCTGACTTTATTTTGCAATTACGACTTTATTTCTCACAATTCTGACTTTATTTCTCGCAATTCTGACTTTATTTTGCAATTCTGACTTTATTTCTCACAATTCCGACTTTATTTTGCAATTTCGACTTTATTTCTCGCAATTCGACATTATTTTGCAATTCCGACTTTATTTCTCACAGTTCTGACTTTATTTTGCAATTACGACTTTATTTCTCACAATTCTGACTTTATTTCTCGCAATTCTGACTTTATTTTGCAATTCTGACTTTATTTCTCACAATTCTGACTTTATTTCTCGCAATTCCGACTTTGTTTCTCACAATTCCGACTTTATTTCTCGCAATTCTGACTTTATTTTGCAATTACGACTTTATTTCTCGCAATTCTGACTTTATTTTGCAATTCTGACTTTATTTCTCACAATTCTGACTTTATTTCTCGCAATTCCGACTTTGTTTCTCACAATTACGACTTTATTTTGCAATTCTGACTTTATTTCTCACAATTCCGACTTTATTTCTCGCAATTCTGACTTTATTTCTTGCAATTCTGGCTTTATTTTGCAATTCCGACTTTCTTTCTCACAATTCCGACTTTATTTTGCAATTCCGACTTTTTCTCACAATTCTGACTTTATTTTGCAATTCCAACTTTGTTTCTCGCAATTCCGACTTTATTTTGCAATTCTGACTTTATTTCTCACAATTCCGACTTTATTTCTCGCAATTCTGGCTTTATTTTGCAATTCCGACTTTCTTTCTCACAATTCCGACTTTATTTTGCAATTCCGACTTTTTCTCACAATTCTGACTTTATTTTGCAATTCCAACTTTATTTCTCGCAATTCCGACTTTATTTATCAATTCCGACTTTATTTCTCACAGTTCTGACTTTATTTTGCAATTACGACTTTCTCACATTTCCGACTTTATTTTGCAATTACGACTTTATTTCTCGCCATTCCGACTTTATTTTGCAATTCTGACTTTATTTCTCGCAATTACGACTTTATTTCTCACAATTCCGACTTTATTTTGCAATTCCGACTTTATTTCTCACAATTCCGACTTTATATCTCGCAATTCTGACTTTATTTCTCACCTTTCTGACTTTATTTCTCACAATTCTGACTTTATTTCTTGCAATTTTAACTTTATTTCTTACAATTACGACTTTATTTTTCAATTACGACTTTATTTCTCACAATTCCAACTTTATTTTGCAATTCTGACTTTATTTCTCACAATTCTGACTTTATTTCTTGCAATTTTAACTTTATTTCTTGCAATTACGACTTTATTTTGCAATTACGACTTTATTTCTCACAATTCCAACTTTATTTTGCAATTACGACTTTATTTCTCGCAATTACTACTTTATTTCTCACAATTACGACTTTATTTTGCAATTACGACTTTATTTCTCACAATTCCAACTTTATTTTGCAATTACGTCTTTATTTCTCACAATTCCGACTTTATTTTGCAATTACGACTTTATTTCTCGCAATTACTACTTTATTTCTCACAATTCCGACTTTATTTTGCAATTCTAGCTTTATTTTGCAATTACGACTATTTATCACAATTCCGTCTTTATTTAGTAATTCCGACTTTATTTTGCAATTACGACTTTATTTCCCGCAATTCTGACTTTATTTCTCACCTTTCTGACTTTATTTCTTGCAATTACGACTTTATTTTGCAATTACGACTTTATTTCTCACAATTCCAACTTTATTTTGCAATTACGTCTTTATTTCTCACAATTCCGACTTTATTTTGCAATTATGACTTTTTCTCACAATTCCGACTTTATTTTGCAATTACGACTTTATTTCTCGCAATTCTAGCTTTATTTTGCAATTACGACTTTATTTCTCACAATTCCGTCTTTATTTAGTAATTTCGACTTTATTTTGCAATTCCGACTTTATTTCCCTCAATTCTGACTTTATTTCTCCCAAAAGTAAAAGCTAATTTCCAGTCACTTTTTCTTTTCTGATCATGAATAGAATCATCCAGTGTTCAACTAAGGGCATGACTTCTCATTTTTGCATGCTATAAAGACGTTCAGAGATTCAAACTGTGGTCAGAATCTGAAACTGGAATTGTCCTGACAGCCAGCAGTTAAACTAAAGATTCAGACGATGTGGAGATGACCAGTATTGGAGCAGTCAGGAAATTGGAGTAAGAAAATAGCGTCCGCTCGTTATCTTCATCATCTATTTCCTCTTCTCCTCTAACATCCTATCGCTGATTTCGATCTCCTCTTCCTTCTAACTCATCATTTTCCCTGATTTTTGAAAGCTGCTGTTTAGCATGTGTGCGCCCGTGCAGCAGTTTAGCGTGTCTGTTTGTGTTAAGCGTGATCTGGATTATAAAGGTGCTGTGGGTTGAGTGCAGGAGTTATGCAGTGATGCTGAACTCACTAATGACTCGAGACACGGACACACGTCCTCCTGAACTCTTCACATCACATCAAACATCTCATCTGACGTCAGTACGGCTTCTTCATTGATATTTCATATTCATGAATAATCCTGATTGTGGAGTGAATGTTAAGAGCGCAGCTTCATATTCATATGCAGGGAGACGAAGCGCTCAGTTCTGAACTTTAATATGTTCTCTTGAGCTTTAAAGGCTTTGAAGGTTCATCTTGAACGTCGTTTCACGTGATTTTCTCATGTTTTGTAGTTTTTGGTTCTTACAAATATTTTTTAAATATTTAATTTATTTTTATTACAGTTTTAGTTTTAATTCAGTTCTGAATTTTGCTGCGTTCACGCCATGAATGCTCTTCAATGTATGGAAGTTTGTTTCTGCCACTGGATTAAGAGATGGATAAAAATTTAAAGATTTTTAAGTTTGGGGCAGTCGTGGCCTAATGGTTAGAGAATCGGACAAAATTCAACTTTTTTTTCGCTATTCAGACTTTATTTTTTTCGCAATTCTCACTTTTTTCTTGCAATACATTTTTTTTTCTTGCAAATCTCACTTTTCTCGCATTTAAAAATGTTCTCACAATCCTGCCTTTTTTTCTCACAATTGTTTTTATCTCGTAATTACAAAAAATTCTGGCAATTTTATTCTCGCAAATCCTCTTTTCTTGCAATTCTTTTTTTCTCGAATTTCTGACTTTATTCTGAAATTTTTTTTTTTCTCGCAACTGTTTTTTCCCGCAATTCTAACGCTATCTCACGACTAATTTGTACATGTTTGTACGAGGTGGCTAATTGGTGGATAATTCGTACAAAGTCGTACATCCTCACTCTTATGAATTCATACGATTTGTCTACACTGCACTGATGGGTAGGTTTAGGGGGTGGAGTTTGAGGTTAGGTAAATCAAAATCATACGAATTGACCAACTTGTCAAATACGTACGATTTATCAAAAATCGTACTTATTCGTACAAGTGAGGTTGTACAAATTCGTACGAATTAGCCTCCTCGTAAAATATGTACGAATTGCCGCGAGATCGGGTTTGCAATTCTCACTTAATTCTTGCAATTGTTTTTTTCTCGCAAATGTTTTTTTTTCCTCCAATTCTTTTTTCCCCGCAATTCTCACTTTACCCTCACAATTCTGACTTCATTCTTGCAGTTCTGACTTTTTCTCACAATTAATTTTTTCCCGCAATTCTGACTTTATTCTCGCAATTTTCTTTTTCTTGCAATTATGACTTTTTTTCTCACAATAATTTTTTTCTTGCAATTGTGACAATTTTTTGCAAATCTGAATTTTTTCCTTGCAATTCTTTTATTCTCTCAATTCTGACTTTATTCTTGCTATTCTTTTTTCCTCTTAATAATTTTTTTCTCGCATTTTTGACTTATATTTTTCCTGCAATTCCAACACTATCTCACTACCAATTCGTACGTCCTCACTCTTACGAATTCGTACGATTTGTCTACACTGCACTGATGGGCAGGTTTAGGGTGGGTTTGAGGTTAGGTCATTCGTACAAAATCATGCGAACTGACCAACTTGTCAAATTCGCACAAGTGAGGTTGTACAAATTTGTGTGAAATAGCCACCTCATAAAATATGTACGAATTGCTGTGAGATCGAGTTTGGCAATTCTCATTTTTTCTCACAAATTCTTTTTTCCCCACAATTCTGACATTTTTCTTGCAACAATTGTTTTCTTGCAATTCTGACTTAATTCTCGCAAATCTTTTTTTCTCCCAATTCTTTTTATCTTGTAATTCTTTTTTATCCCAATTCATACTTTATTCTCACAATCTGACATTTTTTCTCGCAATTCAGACTTTTTTCTCGCAATTGTGAGTTTATATCTCACAATTCTGAGAAAAGTTGTGAGAAGTTGCAAGTACGTTTTTTTAATTCAGTGGCTGAAACAAGCTTCCATATCTATGCGCTCTATGGCAAAACTATCAACACCTAAATGAATCTGCAGCTCACAAGTCATTATGAGCTCTACGAGGAAGTGAACGCTTTTTACCAGCTGAAATCTCGTAATTACGATAATTACGACATGGCGTGAGCGTACCTTTTCAGTACTTCAACTTACACTTATTTCAGTTATTTGCCAAATCAACATTTTTGTTTCATTCCCAACACGTGTCGTTCTGAACTCCTCACGTCAAACATCTCATCTGAACACACTTTGAATAATCGTGATTGTGAAGTGAATGTTAAAAACGCAGATTAGAGAGGCTCATATTCCTATTCCAGGAGACGGAGCCATCCCAAACACGCACTGATCCCTAAAACACAGTCGCTTCTGAACTTTAATGCGTTCTCTTGAGCTTCAGTGTGCTCTTTTGCTCTGTGTGTTTTCTGAAGCGAAGAACAGCATCACATCTTCAGGGAGAAAAACAGTCTGTGATGTTGGGTGAGTAACTAAAAGCAGTGATTCTACAGACGCTGGAGCGTTTCAGGTACACACACATGACCTGTGTGTGCAGTGCGCATTATACTGACAACAGGCCAATGATTACTGTATCCCACAATGCAATGTGTTTTCCTTGACCTTTCGTTTACAGTGTGATGAATGATTCAGAATATCATACACTATCATAATTAAGTCAAACTGCAAAACGTTTGAAGAAAAATAAAAATACAAAAAAATAAAAAAGTTAAACAAATATATGCAAATTTTTACAACAACAACAAAAATATTGTACAAAAATGCCAAATAACTGTTCTTAATTTCAGGACGATAACTGAATGCCATAAACACTACCGTTTGGGGTCAGATAGATTTTTTTATATTTTTAGAAATAAAGTAATAGTTTTATTCATTAAAGGTGAACTATGTAAGCTTTTTGCTGTAAAATATCCAAAAACCACTAGGCCAGTGTTATATATTTTGTTCAGTTGAGTACTAATGTGGCGTTCACACCAGATGCGATTCGCGCGAGTGATTTACATGTTAAGTCAATGGAGAGACGCGAAATGGCATTCTGCGGTGCGATTCGCGCGAATGACGCGAATTGAGCGTTTTGAACGCGTGATTCGCGCGAATCGCTCAAGTTTAAAAAATCTGAACTTTGGAGGATATTCGCGCCGCGTAAACCAATCAGGAGCTTGCTCTAGTAGTGACAACAATAAGGAGAACATCTGTATATTAATATCTGGTTCAGACAATATGATTATCACTGTGATAACATTAAATGACATGAAACACAACCCAGTCTCTTTTTGTTAAATGCAAGTTTATGTTTGATCAATAATACAAAAGTAAAAGGTATAATAAGCTCTACATGAAATAAAGCAAACAATTCAGTCAAACATTCAAAGTCAGAGCTAGTCGGCTTCAACGGTAACGTAAAGTTATAGCCTAAAAATAAAAAAAGTAATGAAACTTCTCTTTGCCCTCAGCCTAAACGATTTGCCAGGGAACAAATTATAGATCCATGAGAGCAAAGATCGCCCTTTAAAAGACGAATTATAGCTCGAGACACACCACAGAGACACAAGAGCCAGCGTCTGAAGGACTGGCCGAGGAAAGGCTGCTCTCGCCGGGGTAAACGAGCGCTGAGCGCCGCTGATCCGCTGGAGCTCACAACTCCGAAAACGGCAGATAAAATGTACAAATAGGCGCTCTTTATATAAATAAACCACAGATTTGAGCTTTAAACAACTACATTATCGACTGAAAAAGTCTTAAAACTACGTTTTGTCACACATTAACAGTAGTATTTTAACAAAAAAAGACGTGTAAACACAGCCCATGTCAGCCATTTCACAACGAGACGAGCCGCTGGCAGAAGCCCCGCCCATGACATGAATTCGCGTCTGTTGTGCAGTGAATGTCACACGCGAATGAAGCGAATTTCACGCGCGAATGAAGCGAGTAAACTCAAAATGTTCAAGCGTCCACCTTCGCGCGAATAGCGCGATTTATTCACATCAATCGCGTCCGGTGTGAACGCACCATTAGAATATCCCAAATGTTTCCAACTATTTGTAAATCGTGAGAAATTTCTATTTTAACCGAGGAACCGGGATGTGTGAGCTGTGCGTTTGAGGGAGTCGCCTGTGGATTGCGTCATATCTGTGTTACCTTCGGTTTCCGGTTTTATTCTGCAGAAACGCTTTACTCTCACTGCAGTGTGAACAAGTGTCATAGCAGCCTCCGAGAGAACGTCATAACTTCCTTTTCAACACACTCAGATATATCTAATACGATGAACAGAGTTGCGTTACCTCATACTCATGACTGGAAAAGAGGAAGTGGCGCCGGCGACCGTGTCATAATAAAAGTCCCGCCGGCGACCGTGTCATAATAAAAGTCCCGCTCTTCAATCGCTCCTGCGGCATTGCTCAGCTCCACAACACTCGCTCCTGCTCTGCTTCATACTACAGTAATGTTAATAATCGCATACATGAACAGGATTTCTGCCCAAGTCCTATCCTGACTCTTTTCCACCGGCTGTGAGGTGAAGACCACATGACCCAAGATTCTGCGCAAACTCTACGCCTTTGTTTTGAACAGGCGACCTCTAGTGGACGGAAAAGATACATAGTGTAGCTTTAAGAATGCATTAAATTGATCAAAAGTGACATTTATAATGTTACAGAAGATTCTATTTCATATAAATGCTGTTCTTTTGACCTTGCGATTCATAAAATAATCCTGAAAAATATATAATATTGTGTTTCACACAAAAATATGAACTGTTTTCAACACTGATAATAATCATAAATGTGTCTTGAGCATCCGATCCTCATTTGAGAGTGATTAGTGAAGGATCATGTGACCCTGAAGACTGGAGTAATGATGATAAATTCAGCTTTGATCACAGGAATAAATTACACTTTACTATATATTCACATAGAGAACAGATGATTTACACTGGAATAATATTTCACAATTTTTACTGTATTTTTGATCAAATAAATGCAGATTTGGTGAGCAGAAGAGACTCTTTTGAACAGTAGAATAATTAAATATGCACTGAAACACTGTGCATACAATAATAGTACGTAGCAAACCCATGCCATCACAATCCGGCCCTTGTTAAACTCGCTCAAATCCTTACGCTTGCCCATTTTTCCTGCTTCTAACACATCACCTCTGAGGACGAAATGTTCACTTGCTGCCTAATATATCCCACCCACTAACATGAGATCATCAGTGTTATTCACCTGTCATAATGTTATGCCTGATTGGTGTGCACTACTGTTCTGTTCTGCTGTGTTTGAGATCTCAGGACGTCTGTTTGAGTGATATCTGCCAGGTAATAATGACATTTTCCTGCATGTTAAGCAGCAAATAAGCAGCTAAGTAAGTCTCTGCCTCTTTCTTTCTCTCAGCGCTCGTGCAGGCGATGGAAGGTGTGTGTGTTTTCAGCAGTGACCTTGTGACCTCTGGCGTGACCTGTCTGCTCCGCTGTGTGTTTCCACGATCACTCACCTGGAAGTGAACACACTCATGCTCAGGTCAAGCGCTCTGCTTTTACAGGCTAATGGACACAAACACACCAGATTTCACTGAGGATGTGTTTTAGACACAGATTTCAATCCCGTCTGAATCGAACAGCTCTGCAAAACATACACAAGACCTTTTTTTATTAAACCGTGTAAAATGGCATCCCATAAAAAGACGATTATATAATATTCTTATTCATCTGTTTTTAAATATTTTTTCTGGAAAGCCCTTTGATTTAACATCGTGAATAAAATGTGCTTTATAAATAAACTTGCCTTGTCTAGTATATAAAATGCGGAGAATTGTATAACTATCATACATAATAAGAGTCAATGTTATCATACTTGGTGAATTTAGCTGATAATAAAACAAAAATTACTGACAAGTTATGATAAATTTACATTTTTGTACACTATCGTTCATAATTCAGGGTCAGATAGATTTTTTTATGTTAATGAAAGAAGTCTCTTCTGCTCACCAAGGCTGTGTTTCTTTGATCAGAAATACAGTAAAAATTGTGAAATATTATTACAATTCAAAATGCCTGTTTTTTATGTGAATATATAATGAAATACGAGTTATTCCTGTGTTCAAAGCTGAATTATTTGATCAAAAATACAGTAAAAATTGTGACATATTATTCCAGTGTACAATTCCCATTTTCTATGTTAATATAAAGTAAAATATAATTTATTTCTGTGATCAAAGCTGATTTTATTTGATCAAAAATACAGTAAAAATTGTGAAATATTCCTCCAGTGTAAATCATCTGTTCTCTATGTGATTATATAGTAAAGTGTCATTTATTCCTGTGTTCAAAGCTGATTTTCTTTGATAAATACAGTAAAAATTTGTGAAATATTATTACAAATTAGAATACCCATTTTCTATGTGAATATATAGTAAGATATTTTTTTTTCCTGTGATCAAAGCTGAATTTATCTGATCAAAATACAGTAAAAATTGTGGAATTGTATTACAATTTAAAATTCCCGTGTTCTATGTGAATATACAGTAAAGTGTAATTTATTCCTGATCAAATCTGATTTTATTCTATCAAAAATACAGTAAAAATTGTGAAATATTATTACAATTTAAAATTCCCATGTTCTATGTTAATATAAAGTAAAATATAATTTATTTCTGTGATCAAACTGATTTTATTTGATCAAAAATACAGTAAAAATTGTGAAATATTATAACAATTTAAAATGCCTGTTTTTTATGTGAATATATAATGAAATATGATTTATTCCTGTGATCAAAGCTGAATTATTTGATCAGAAATACAGTAAAAATTGTGACATATTCCTCCAGTGTAGATCATCTGTTCTCTTTGTGAATATATAGTAAAGTGTAATTTATTCCTGTGATCAAAGCTGATTTTATTTGATAAATACAGTACAATTTACATTTACATTTACATTTATTCACTTAGCAGACGCTTTTATCCAAAGCGACTTACAAATGAGAGCAATAGAAGCAGCTAGAACAGTCAAGGGCAACAGTATGTAACAGTACGTAAGTGCTGTAACAAGTCTCAGTTAATCTAGTACAGAACACATAGGACAGAAGGTTTTTTTTTTTTTTTTTTTTTTTTTTTTTTTTTTTTTTTAAATAGACAGACAGACAGACAGAAAATGAATAGAATGTTAAGTGCTAATCTTGATTGGTAAGGTACCGCTGGAAGAGATGTGTCTTTAGCCGTTTTTTGAAAATGGCTACAGACTCGGCTGCTCGAATTGAGATAGGCAGGTCATTCCACAGGGTGGGTGCGGTCCAGGAAAAGGTCCGTGAGAGTGATTTCATGCCTCTTTGGGATGGCACCACAAGGCGTCGTTCACTGGCAGAACGTAAGCTCCTGGAGGGTTTGTAAGTCTGAACAAGCGAGTTTAGGTATCTTGGTGCAGAGCCAGTGGTTGTTTTGAAGGCGAGCACCAGTGTCTTGAATTTGATGCGAGCTGCTATTGGGAGCCAGTGGAGACTGATGAAGAGAGGCGTGACGTGTGCTCTCTTCGGCTCGTTAAAGACCACCCTTGCCGCTGCATTCTGGATCAGTTGCAAGGGTTTGACAGTACATGCCGGAAGGCCCGCTAGAAGAGCATTACAGTAGTCCAGTCTGGAGAGGACAAGAGCTTGGACCAGGAGTTGTGTGGCATGCTCTGATAGGAAGGGTCTAATCTTCCTAATGTTGTATAACGCAAATCTGCAGGACCGGGTTGTTGCAGTAATGTGGTCAGTGAATTTGTGAAATATTTCACAATTTGTGAAATATTATTACAATTTAGAATACCCATTTTCTATGTGAATATATAGTAAGATATATTTTATTCCTGTGATCAAAGCTGAATTTATCTGATCAAAATACAGTAAAAATTGTGAAATATTATTCCAATGTAAATCAGCTGTTTTCTATGTGAATATACAGTAAAGTGACATTTATTCCTGTGATCAAAAATACAGTAAAAATTGTGACATATTATTCCAGTGTACAATTCCCATTTTCTATGTTAATATAAAGTAAAATATAATTTATTTCTTTGATCAAAGCTGATTTTATTTGATCAAAAATACAGTACAAATTGTGAAATATTCCTCCAGTGTAGATCATCTGTTCTCTATGTGAATATATAGTAAAGTGTCATTTATTCCTGTGTTCAAAGCTGATTTTATTTGATAAATACAGTAAAAAATTTGAAATATTATTACAATTTAAAATTCCCATGTTCTATGTCAATATAAAGTAAAATATAAATCAGCTGTTTTCTATGTGAATATATAGTAAAGTCTATAGTAAATCATCATAATATGATGATTTGCTTCTGAGGAAACATTTATGATTATTATCAATGTTGAAAACCGTTCATATTTGAGTGAAAACTTAATTCTCAGGATTTTTTGATGAATAGAAAGTTCAAAAGAACAGCATTTACTTGAAATATAACCTTGAGGAAGATGCACAGACTCTCTTCTTCTTCTTCTTCTTCTTCTTCTTTGTTGCTCTTATTATTTTTCATTTTGTCTGTTTTATGAAGAGCTGTTGTAACATTAGTGTTTTAATGAGGACCTCTCGCTGACCTGTTCACATTAATGCTGTTCATTAGAAAGATCAGAGATATTTAGTCCGCTTTCCTCAGCTTTCTATGGCGTTCTCCTTCAGTCTTCAGGGGCTTTATGTGTGCTGTGAACACCGAGCTCTACATAGTAAGGGCTTTTCATTGGTTTGCATTAATTATTAACATGTTTGTTGATTTATTTTTTATAGCTCGCAGCAGAGGACTGACTTTTGATGTGGTCCGGAGAGCCAGAGCTCGGGTTCAGGGAAACATTTGTCTGAGGAAATTTCCAGATCTGAAAGGGAAAACTTTTAATGAACTGATCTGGAGCTCAAAACAGGCCGAGTGTTCAGATCTGATCTGATGACAAACAGCTGGAGCTCCTCCAAAACCATTCACATAACATTCACTTATTTTCCTTGTTATTTGAATGATTTAAAAAATGTTTGATAAATGGTTATATTCCCATACTTGCCTTAATCAGGACCTTGATGATGCATTTACTGTATATGTCACTGCCTTTGCATGCATAAAAAAAATATATTTTTAGATTTCTATTTATTCCCAGTTAATAATAGGAGTGCTTCAACATTACACTTTTTTGCTTATTCTAAGATTTTCCAACTAATCTTTATATTTTATTTCAGGTTAATTTAGATAATAACCCTGAAAAAAAGTCCAGGGTCCAGGTTTTTATCTCTTGACTCATGTTTTCAAGGCACTGGATTAATATTAATATTAATATCATGAAGAATAAATCAGAGGATTAAAAAAAAAAATTGCTGTTTTGTTTGAGGCATTTATTTAGTAGTAAAATGACTTTGTTTGCATCGTGATATGCATATTGCTAATCTGAAGCTAGCCTAATACAATTATTTTATTATTTATACGTCATGATATTTCTTCTGGCTTTAATTTATCCTATTAATACTCATTTAATTATTGTATTTTTACTGGAATACGGTACAAAAAATACTCATTACATATACTCATTAGAATTTGCATGTAAATGTTATTAATTGTCATCAAAATAATGTCAAAATGCAAAAAATACCTGATAATAACAATATTAATTCATGTATTTATACATCATAGTATTTTTTTTTATTCTGGCTTTAATTTATCCTATAATTAATAATTGCATGATTGTATTTTTTCTGCAAAACAGTAAAAAAATACTCATTACATTAATTAGAATTTGCATGGAAATATTATTAATTGTCATCAAAACAATGTAAAAAAGCAACAAACAAAAAACAACAACAACTGATAATAAAAATACGAATTAATGTTTTTAAATATCATGGTATTTTTTTTATTTATTTATTTTTTATCCTATAAATAAAAATTGCATGATTGTATTTTTTCTAGAAAACAGTACAAAAATATTCAAATAGTGAGAATTTTGCATGGAAATCTTCTTAATTGTCATCAAAATAATGTAAAAATGCAAAAAATACCTGATAATAACAATATTAATTCATGTATTTATACATCATAGTATTTTTTTTATTTTTTATTTTTATTTATCCTATAATTAATAATTGCATGATTGTATTTTTTCTGCAAAACAGTACAAAAACACTCATTACATTAATTAGAATTTGCATGGAAATATTATTAATTGTCATCAAAACAATGTAAAAAAGCAACAAAAAAGCACAAAAAAAACAACAGATAATAAAAATATGAATTAATGTTTTTAAATATCATGGTGTTTTTTTATATTCTGGCTTTATTTTATCCTATAAATAAAAATTGCATGATTGTATTTTTACTGGAATACAGTACAAAAATATTCAAATAGTGAGAATTTTGCATGGAAATCTTCTTAATTGTCCTCAAAATAATGTCAAAATGCAAAAAATACCTGATAATAACAATATTAATTCATGTATTTATACATCATGGAATTTCTTTTTTATTCTGGTTTTAATTTATCCTATAATTAATAATTGCATTATTGTATTTTTACTGGAATAGTCACCAATCTTATCACAGTAATGAGAATTTTTCATGGAAATGTTCTTAATTGTTATCTAATCATAATATAATATAAATCCTATTATTGCATTATTCTGGAATAATAATTCTGCATGCATAATCATATAGTCATCAAGATAATGCAAAGAAAAAGAGATTGCTTTTCTAGCTTCATTTTCTTTATGAAACTACTTCTGATATTGTATCGATGCATGATTTTTCGACTGTGAAAATGTGTTTTGTTCTTCCTTCAGATGATCAGCAGCGCTTCAGAGTGTGTGGAGGTCAGAGAACAGATATCCGGCCGTTATCTCTCCATCTCTAATCTCTCTCCTCATCTCATCCCTCGTTCCCAGTGTAACCGTATTCTCAGCGGCGGCTGCTCTTCACTCTCAGTAATTGAGCTGATGATTATGATGATGATATCTGATGCGTATCTCTTCTTTGAGATGCTAAATCCATCCTGTCAGTTCATTTGCTGTCAAGGAGAGAAGCGCGAAAGCCTCGGTTTGCAGGTAAACGTGACGCTCCAGGCTATCGCTCGTGCGCATGCGTGAATTCTGTTAACTCACACGCGATCAGAATGGATTATGTGTGCATGCACGCTCCTTTAATAGCTGTTACCTTTAGTCTTCTGAGCCTGTGCAGACGTTCATCAGCCCTTTTGTGTTTGTTTATCCAATATTTGGATTCATTTGATGATGCTTTCAATTATAGAGCCGCAGTTTATAGATGCACGCAGATTGTGTCTGGCTCTGTGCATGAACCTCCTTCAGCAATGCGTTTAGTCAGCAGTTCATTCATATGCTGTTATTGTCTGCAATGTCAGAACTACAGTACTGCGTCTGCATAAATAATTCAATGCACTACAATACTTTCCACTACAGCCTCCTATAACTATATCTGTGAATCATAAAAGGCATGAAGTCAATTCCACAAGTGCACTATTTAATGCAAGAAAGCATGCATGCGCTCACACACAGTGACCTCCAGTAGTTCTTGATCCTAAGGCATGTCTGCTCTTCTTCTGTCATGTGGTTTAGGATTCAGCGAGATCATTATATCGATGCTTTCGAAGAGCAAAGCTCCACTAACTTCAGTTTGCAGGTGTAAATTCATCTCCAGCGGGTTCATCACAACGCGTTTTGCCTTCTTTTTCAACACTAGATCTGATGTTTTGAAGTGCTGTAGCTTTACAAAAGGAATATGCTACAACTTGAAAAATGAATTAATAACTCCCTGTTTTACAGACATTTGAATGCTTCCAATGCACAAAGTGCAATCTCTTAAAGGGTTAGTTCATCCAAAAATGTAAATTCTGTCATTAAAGGTCCCGTTCTTCGTATTTTTTTGAAGCTTTGATTGTGTTTACAGTGTGCAATATAACATGTGTTCATGTTTCGCGTGTAAAAAAACACAGTATTTTTAACACAGTTTACTCATCTGTACACCGCTGTTCTCACTGTCCTAAAAACGGCTGATGAGTTCCTTTATTCTATGAAGTCCCTCCTTCAGAAATACGTAACGAGTTCTGATTGTGCCAGCGGTTCCCGTGTTGTGATTGGACAGCAGCTTAGCGAACGTAACTTGCACGGAAAGGTCACGCCTCTTAACGGGAGATGTATGCGCTTAATGACCTCTACAGCGTCCCTGGGAAAGCCAAACAAAGGTGATTTGACTCCGGGATGAAAATAACAGCGTCTCGACGACATGGCGACAAACACACTCAAACGCAACACTTCCTCTTCTCCACGCGACACTTCCTCTTCTCCACGCAACACTTCCTCTTCTCCACGTGGGACAGCAACAAGACCACGCCCCCTTTTTTCGCTTATTCTTGTGGGCGGAGGTTAGTCTGTTCTACTGACGTCATTAATGAAGGAAGTGCCAGGATGTAGTCCAAGCCAGCCGTTCGCTGTAGGCTTTGAAAGGGAACTTCTGTTAAATAAAATATCTCGCTTGGCATTGAACTTTGAGCTTTATAATTTTACAGGTATTATTTATGCTCTAACAGCAACATTACACACTAACTAAAGTTTGAACAATGGGATCACGAAGAACGGGACCTTTAATGACGTCTCCTCATGTCGCTGGACACCCGTCAGACCTCCGTTCATCTTCAGACACAAATGAAGATATTTTAGTGTAAATCTGATGGCTCAGAAAGGCCTCCATTGGCACAATGCACTGTGCATCAAGACCATGGGCGTTGGAAGCAAAAAAATTGTGGGTGGGTCCTCATAAAGTACAAATATACTGCTTTGCTTGCTAAATGTATAGTTTGGAAAGACAAAATGACGGAAATCGCCATATTGTTGAGAGCGTCAGTAGTGTAGGGGTAAGACGCACGGCATCTAGTTTTGACACAAAACGACTTCGGTTCAGTCCGGCTTTCACCGAACTTAATCTTCTCCCTTTTCCCATCACACATCAGATCGGAAAGGCATTTATTTTCAATAAAAATGAAGAAAATATTAAAGCGTCTAACGTGTTTAATAATAAGTGTTTATCGATTAGGGGTAGGTAAACAGACATGTGCTGAATGTTAGAGACGATAAAAGTGAATGGGTCCAATATCATTGATCGTAAAAAGTGGGTGGGTCTTGTCCCACACACATACAATGGTCCATCTCACTACAGTGGTTCTACAATAACTTAATGAATCGAAGAGAATAGTTTTTGTGCTAAAACCTAAATAACGACTTGTATAGTGATGACCGATTTCAAAACACAGCATCATGATGCTATGAATCAGTGAGTCGATTCATGATTCAGATCGCGTGTCAAACTGCTGAAATACGTGACTTTGGTGATCCAAACCGCTGAATCGACTCACTGATTCATAACGCTTCAAACCGCTGAATCGACTCACTGATTCATAACGCTTCAAACCGCTGAATCGACTCACTGATTCATAACGCTTCAAACCGCTGAATCGACTCACTGATTCATAACGCTTCAAACCGCTGAATCGACTCACTGATTCATAACGCTTCAAACCTCTGAATCGACTCACTGATTCATAACGCTTCGAACCGCTGAATCGACTCACTGATTCATAACGCTTCAAACCACTGAATCGACTCACTGATTCATAACGCTTCAAACCGCTGAATCGACTCACTGATTCATAATGCTTCGAACCGCTGAATCGACTCACTGATTCATAACGCTTCAAACCGCTGAATCGACTCACTGATTCATAACGCTTCGAACCGCTGAATCGACTCACTGATTCATAACGCTTCGAACCGCTGAATCGACTCACTGATTCATAACGCTTCAAACCGCTGAATCGACTCACTGATTCATAACGCTTCAAACCGCTGAATCGACTCACTGATTCATAACGCTTCAAACCGCTGAATCGACTCACTGATTCATAACGCTTCGAAGCTTCATGATGCTGTGTTTTGAAATCGGTCATCGCACCGGGAAACGTCTCGGTTACGTATGTAACCCTCGTTCCCTGAGGAGGGAACGGAGACGTACGTTAGTGACTAACGAATGGGGGTTTCGCTTAGAAGCCAATTATCTTCGAGAATTCAACAGCGCCCAATGGCAGTGCCAATGCCATGGGCATGCGGAATTTGCATGCGTAACTCCGCCCCACCTCGTGGGTATATAAGGAAGTACGCTGGCAACATCGCATTATGTTACTGCTGCAGGAGCCAAGACTGAACTCCGCGTTCCAGCAGCACGGCTGACGTGGCAGAGGAAACGTACGTCTCCGTTCCCTCCTCAGGGAACGAGGGTTACATACGTAACCGAGACGTTCCCTTTCGTTCAGTCACTACGACGTACGTTAGTGACTAACGAATGGGGGTTCCAATACAACAACGCCACTCAGCCGTCATCCAGTGCCCTGCGTAAGTGAGAGTACCCTGTCGTAAGACTAGTACGGACGAAGGACTCCCACTTATCACAGGAATACCAAGGTACACTGGGAAGCATATCCCAGTGAGGGAATGCCAAGATGCCTACCCGTAGGGAGGACTTAAGAATACACATATGACCCGCTAAGGGCTGCATATGGAAGATCTCTAGGGTACCAGCCGAAGGTGGATTTTTAACCCTAGGGGTGGCAGGGACTTGCCGAGGGAAAGACACCTGCTCGCTGAGGAGGCTTACGGTGGGAATACTCGTGTGGGGGTCGCCGGAGGGGAACCATGCACACGGAGCACCTGGCCGGACATGAGGGTCTGGGCTCGAAAGGGCAGACTGAACTGATGTCGGCGTAAGCAGTGCTGGAGGAGCTCAGGGCTCTCGGGGAGCTCACCTGAGGAAAATATCGCACGTATCCAGTCCGTGGAGTGGAATGGCGAGCAAGCGAAGACACCTGAGCCTGGCCCATTACCGGCCACCCGTAGGGGCGAGTACATAGTCGGACACTGGCTCCACTCGGAGATTGTAGAATCTGGCGAATGTGTTGGGTGTCGCCCAGCCTGCAGCTCTGCAGATGTCTGTTAGCGAGGCGCCATGCGCTAGAGCCCAAGAGGAGGCCACACTCCGAGTGGAGTGTGCCCTAACCCCAAGGGGACATGGTCGACCTTGCTGCTGGTAAGCCAAAACAATGGTGTCCACTATCCAGTGAGACAACCTCTGTTTCGAGAGAGCACTTCCCTTCCGCTCTCCACCATAACAGACAAAGAGCTGGTCTGAGGTCCTGAAACATCGCGTACTGTCTACATAGGCGCGGAGAGCGCGTACTGGACAGAGCAATGCCAAGGCTGGGTCTGCCTCCTCCAAAGGCAGCGCTTGCAGGTTCACCACCTGGTCTCGGAACGGAGTGGTGGGAACCTTGGGCACATATCCGGGCCGGGGTCTCAGGATCACGTGAGAGTTAGCCGGCCCGAACTCCAGGCACGCTTCGTCAACCGAAAATGCTTGCAGGTCCCCGACCCTCTTAAGCGAGGCCAATGCGGTCAGCAGAGCAGTCTTCATAGACAAGAATTTAATCTCAGCTGACCGCAAAGGCTCAAATGGAGGCCTCTGCAGAGCACTTAAAACCACTGAGAGGTCCCAAGAGGGTACGAGAGGAGAGCGAGGAGGATTCAGTCTCCTCGCCCCCCTCAGGAACCTGATGATCAGGTCGTGCTGACTTACCTTTTTGTCCCCCAGGAGATCGTGGTAGGCAGATATTGCGGCCACATACACTTTAAGGGTGGAAGGAGACAGCCTTCGTTCCACCCCCTCCTGGAGAAACGATAGCACAGACCCGATCGGGCATTTCCAGGGGTCTTCTTGGCGGGAAGAGCACCATGAGACGAAGAGGTTCCACTTCAAAGCATAGAGACGTCGTGTAGACTCAGCTCTAGCCGAAGTGATGGTAGCGACCACCGCAGGTGGAAGACTACTCAAACCTGCCGCGTCCCGTCCAGAAGCCACACGTGGAGCTTCCAGAACGCCGGACGCGGGTGCCAAAGAGTGCCCCGTCTCTGAGAGAGAAGGTCCGGTCTCAGAGGGATAGGCCAGGGAGGGGCTGTCGCAAGGAGTAGAAGTTCTGGGAACCAGGTCTGGCCGTGCCAATACGGGGCGACCAAAATGACCTGCTCCTTGTCCTCCCTGATCTTGCACAGTACCCGTGCAAGAAGGCTCACTGGGGGAAACGCATATTTGCGTAGCCCTGACGGCCAGCTGTGCGCCAGTGCATCCGTGCCGAGGGTGCCCTCGGTCAGAGAATAAAACAGGGAGCAATGGGAAGAGTCCTGGGAGGCAAACAGGTCTACCTGTGCGTCGCCGAACCGTTCCCATATCAGCTGAACCGTCTGGGGATGGAGTCTCCACTCTCCGGGGAGGGGCTGAATCCGTGACAGCTCGTCGGCTGCACAGTTCAACTCTCCCGGGATGTGGACAGCACGAAGGGACCTCAGGGCTTCTGACTCCATAGAATGAGATGGCGGGCGAGTTGAGACATACGGCGGGAGCGTAGACCGCCCTGGTGGTTGATGTACGCTACTACGGCCGTGTTGTCTGTCCTGACTAGTACATGTTGACCCCTCAGCAACGCTCGGAAGCGGTGCAGGGCGAACCGTACTGCCAGTAACTCGAGGCAATTGACATGCAGAAGGCGCTGGGGTCCTGTCCAGGAGCCCGCGGCTGCTTGTCCATTGCACATGGCACCCCACCCGGTGGATGACGCATCTGTTGATACAACAGTATGCAGGGAAACTCGTTCTAAGGACACTCCGGTCCGTAGAAACTCGAGGTTCGACCACGGGGTGAGAGTCTGTAAGCAGGCCCGAGTCACTTGTACCCGGAGCGTGCCAGACCGCCATGCCCATCTCGGGACTCGATCGCGTAGCCAGTGCTGAAGCGGTCTCATATGAAGCAATCCGAGCGGCGTCACCGCGGCTGCAGATGCCATATGCCCCAGGAGCCTCTGAAACAGTTTCAGTGGAACCGCATTCTTGCCCTCGAGTTGACGAAGGGAAGTCAGCAGAGACTGCGCGCGCTCGCTCGAAAGCTGCGCGCACATGGCGACCGAGTCGATATCCATACCGAGAAAAGAGATCCTCTGCGCGGGGCAAAGTTTGCTCTTCTCCCAGTTGACCCGAAGGCCCAGACGGGCTAGGTGATGGAGCACCTGATCTCTGTGTCCGCAAACCTGCTCCCGAGAGTGACCCAGTATGAGCCAGTCGTCGAGGTAATTCAGGATGCGAACCCCGTGCTGCCGAAGGGGCGCAAGGGCTGCCTCGGCAATCTTCGTAAAGACGCGAGGGGACAGAGATAGCCCGAATGGTAGAACTGCGTACTGATATGCCCGCCCCTCGAAAGCAAACCGTAGGAACGGTCTGTGTCGAGGTAGAATGGAGACATGGAAGTAGGCGTCCTTCAGGTCGATCGCTGCAAACCAATCGTCTGGACGAACGCATTCGAAAAGGCGTTTCGCTGTCAACATCTTGAACGGAAACCGGTGAAGGTAACGGTTCAAGACGCGCAGGTCCAGGATTGGCCGTAGCCCACCGGTCTTTTTGGGTACGATGAAGTACGGGCTGTAAAACCCGGAGTTCATCTCGGCTGGAGGGACAGGTTCGATCGCACCCTTCGCCAGTAGGGTGGCAATCTCCGCTCGCATGACGGGGGCATTGGCCCCGATCATAGTGGAGCGGACTCCCCGGAAGCAGGGAGGAACCTGCGCGAACTGAATCGCGTAGCCGCGCCTGATGGTCCGCGCGACCCAGCGGGACAGCCCTGGAAGCTGAAGCCAGACTTCCAAAAACTGTGCCAGCGGGGTCATTCGGAGCACAGACGTACCCGGTGTGGGCTTGCAGCGATGCAGCGTCACCGGCCCGGACATGGGAGGCTGAGGGGCGTCCCGGTGCGGGGGCACGGTTGACTGCTGCGTCCTGACAGAGGAGACCAGGGAAGGACGCACGTTCCACTGGGGTCTGCTCTGCCAGGAGGCTGGCGACAGAGTGGGATGCGAGTGGCGGGACCCGTGGGTGGCGCGCACTGTCATCGCCGGACTCTGTGGGCTCAGGGATGGGAGTGTTAATTCTTTCTTTGACCAAAATAGGGTGCTGCTGACCCGTGGGCCAGCAGCTGAACAAAGGATTCTCCCCCGGCCCTCCACCGGGGGAAGGAGTGGTCCTGCTACCATCTCCTCGAAAGAATTTCCCATCCCTGAGCCGTCCGTCTCAGGAGCGCCGCTTGGCCTGGCGTTTAGCGGGGCGCGGGGCGGCCTGAGGGGACTTGGACGCCTTCCTACGGCTTCCTCCACGACCCGGCCCGGGTGAAGGCTGCTGCTTGGACCGGGTGAGAGGGGCGGGAGCCTTAGGAGGGCGTCCTCGGCGGGGAGCAGACTGAGGCGACTGTGCCGGCGGCTGGGTGGAGGCAGCAGCTGGCCGCCGGGGCAGTACGTGTTTTATAGCCTCAGTCTGCTTCTGGGCGATTGAGAACTGTTGGGCAAAGTCCTCAACCGCCCCGCCGAAGAGGCCGGCCTGGGATATGGGGGCATCGAGGAACCGGGTTCGCTCGGTGTCCCGCATATCTGCCAGGTTCAGCCAAAGGTGACGCTCCTGGACCACGTTTGTGGACATCACTTGACCCAGGGAGCGTGCGGTCACCTTCGTCGCCCGGAGAGCGAGGTCGGTGGCGGCACGCAGCTCATTTAAGAGCCCCGGATCAACTCCACCCTCGTGCATGTCCTTGAGGATCCTGGCCTGGTAGACCTGAAGGATCGCCATGGCATGCAAAGAAGCGGCGGCCTGCCCCGCGGCTCTGTGCGATTTCGCCACCAAGGTTGATGTGAATCGACAGGCTTTGGAGGGGTGCTTTGGATCGCCGCGCCAAGTTGAAGCGCTCTGAGGACACAGTTGCATCGCAACAGAACGTTCAACTGGGGGGACCCCAGTGTACCCTTTAGCCGCCGCCCCATCGAGGGCGGAGAAGGCGGAGGAAGTCGCTGACCGGTCACGGGAAGACAACGGGGACTTCCAGGACCGCGCGAGTTCCTCATGCAGCTCGGGAAAGAAAGGTATTGGGGGCGGGGACTGACGGTTGTCAGCGCGGGCTCCCAAAAACCAATCATCGAGCCTTGAGCGTTCGGGACAGGGCGGAGGGTTCCACTCTATCCCTAAGCTCGCGGCTGCCCGAGACAGCATGGCTGTCAGCTCTGGGTCCGACTCGGGCAATGCTGGAACGCCCGAAGGCGGCAACACAGCCGAGTCATCATCCTCAGAGGACTCGAGCCCACCTTGTGATGCGGTGACCGACATCGCATCCTCCTCTGGAGCGCCAAACGAGATGCGCGGGGGGGCCGAAGCAGGCCCCGCGATCTGCGTCTGAACACTCGCGGGTTGCAGTGTGCAAGACGGGGGTGTGGCCCGAGGCATGAGCGTCGGGGCTTTGTTCCACACCGTAACCGTCAGGTCACCCTGACCACCAGCCGAAGTACTGGGCCTCGGGGACTCAGTAGATCGGGGTGTGGTAGAGGGGACTCTCACTTCTTTACGAAGGTCATGGAGTCTTGACCGCAACACCGCGATGGTCATATTCCCGCAGTGGGAACATGACTCATCCACAAACGCTGCCTGAGCATGTTGAAAGCCCAGACATACCAGACAGTGTTTGTGCCCATCAGAAGAGGAAAGCAACCGGCCACACCCAGAAGTACACGGACGAGACATCCTGAAAAGGACGCGTCACGTGCAAGCTCTTTTAGGAGAGGAAAGCCTCGCAGAGAACGCCGAAGCGCCCAGCGACCACACACCAGCTGTCAGACGGACCACTGCGCAGATCAGCAGGCAGGCAGTATGATGATCACTGGAACGCGCCGTAACACCAACGCCTCTGGAAAGCTGCTCGTCTCAAAGCTTTGTCGAAGACTCAGGATCAGGCTTGAAGGAGTGAAGAGATACTCTTGGCTCCAAAGCAGAAACATAATGCGATGTTGCCAGCGTACTTCCTTATATACCCACGAGGTGGGGCGGAGTTACGCATGCAAATTCCGCATGCCCATGGCATTGGCACTGCCATTGGGCGCTGTTGAATTCTCGAAGATAATTGGCTTCTAAGCGAAACCCCCATTCGTTAGTCACTAACGTACGTCGTAGTGACTGAACGAAAGGGAACTGCTTTGCGCGTCTTTTGCTGTTATTTTTGTTGGCAAATGGGAGTTTGCGCTTCATCATGGTTTCACCGATATCTATGGTTTCTCCGCGGGGTTTGCAGCTTTATGTCGGGTAATTACAAACGTTCCCATGGCAACAGGGGGAAATGGCGGCTCTTGTGTGAAGTAAAGAACATTTTTCAACTTTCTGCTAATATATATATGACTTTTTTGCAACGAAAATGCGGGGATTATGAAATCATGCTAGCCCCGCATATTTTGCACATGGAAATAGGCAATTTACGCGGCGAAAGTGCGGCGTATTTGAAATTAAATATGCAGACTTTGGCTGATTATGCATTAAATCATGCGATGGCATAATCGCGTTTTTCTGGAGGGACTGTGTAAAGTGTTGGATCGGTGAAATAATCCTCACAGTGATATTCTTGAGGGTGAGAGCTTTCATTTGATATATGACTGAGTTTGTGTGATATAAATAGGAAATGTAATATTATTCATATGATTTTCTCAAGGGAGGGTCAAATTCAGACCTTATTATCTTTTTCTGTGTAACATAAATCCAAAAGTGATTGGGTTATTAAGAAAGCTGAGGTTCTAATCTTTCAAACGATACCATATATGTCTAGTTTTGAGCTGGACAACTTGTAGATTTTTTCCATCTGAAGTATTTTTACTGGAATACAGTACAACTGCATTAATATAATGAGAATTGTGCATGGACATGTTCTTAATCAAAATAATGTCAAAATGCAAAAATAAAATTGATAAAAACCTAATTTATTTATATAGATTTGCATATTGCTAACTTTTTGCCTTTATTTTCATCATTAGATCTGATGTTTCAGTAGCAGGAAACATTCTCGATTTTTTCTGAATGTTCAGAGGAAATTGAAGAATGATCAAATAGAATGTTGCGTTAAAATGTGCATTTATAATAACCAAGAGAAAAAAAGTTTTTAGAACATTTAAATACATCTTTATTACAGTTATTGGCACTTTGATTTTGCATCTAATGTAATGACACTCAGCCGCAGTAAATCAATGCACACGTGCGCACTGAACTAAACACACATAAAGGGAAGACAAAACTGTAAGGAAATAAAGCATGCTGCACTGAATCAATGCCAATCTCAGCTTCCCTCTCATTTCTCCAGGATCTGTGTGTGGTTTCACCCGTGCACGCTTCAGATGCATTGTTTTCCCTCGCTCTGTCTATCTCTGTGGATGTACAGAAACACAATAAGTGAGTTAATGAATGTCTGTGTGCCGTCTGCTGCTCTCTCTCTCTCTCTCTCTCTCTCTCTCTCTCTCTCTCTCTCTCTCTCTCTCAGACAGAGTGATAAAGTAGAGGATGCTTCCATTCATTCACTATCTGCCTTGCCGCTTCGTTACCTTGTTAAAAAGTCAATTAAAAGGAAACAAAGACGGGAGGGTGAATATTGTTTCCTGTGCCGTTTGCTGTGCTGAAGGAAGCAGTGTCCTTCAGCCGCACATTATGAATCGATTGGAGAAATGTTGGAAATCTCAGTTAGTCGTGAGCATCTGAAAGCAGACACACATTCAGACGCACTGAATCCATGCATGAGAGTCTGAGTTGATGTGTGTGTGTGCGCACCAGATGTTTAACAGGCTGAAAAGATGCATTTCTGTTGACGTGTTAATGAGGCGTGTGTTCATAAACATACAGGCCTTATATTATACTACAGCTGTGATGATGCTGTCCAGTAGAGACAAAACATGATGAATGTGCAGTAAAATATCAGGGTGGACACGCCTGGTCATATCCACTGCAGGCTGTTTTAGGACCAGGAAGATTTTACACTCAAACACATTTACCCTTCTAAGTCTTATTCGCGTAATGCAATAAAAGAAGAGATGAAAACTAATGTATTTATACATAATGATTATATTTTTGTTCTGGTATTAATTTAATCATTGCTTGATTGTATTTTTATCGGAATACAGTAAAAATACTGCATTAAAATAATGATAATTTCATTTTAATTAGTTAATAATACAATTATTAATTAATGTACTCATACATAATGATAGTATTTTTGTTCTGGCATTAATTTAATCATTGCTTGATTGTATTTGTACTGGAGTACAGTAAAAATACTGCATTAAAATAATGAGAATTTCATTTTAATTAGTTAATAATACAATTATTAATTAATGTAATTATACATCATGATTATAGTTTTGTTCTGGTATTAATTTAATCATTGCATGATTGTATTTTTATTGGAATAAAATAAAAAATACTGCATAATGAGAATTTTATTTTAATTAATTGATAATACAATTATTAATTAATGTAATAATTATACATCATGATTATATTTTTGTTCTGGTATTAATTTAATCATTGCTTGATTGTATTTTTATTGGAATAAAGTAAAAATACTGCATAATGAGAATTTTATTTTAATTAATTGATAATACAATTATTAATTAATGTACTCATACATAATGATATTTTTTTCTGGAATTAATGTAATCATTGCATGATTGTATTTTTACTGGAGTACAGTAAAAATACTGCATTAAAATAATGAGATTTTATTTTAATTAGTTAATAATAGAATTATTAATTAACGTAATTATACATCATGATTATATTTTTGTTCTGGTATTAATTTAATCATTGCATGATTGTATTTTTATTGGAATAAAATAAAAAATACTGCATAATGAGAATTTTATTTTAATTAATTGATAATACAATTATTAATTAATGTAATAATTATACATCATGATTATATTTTTGTTCTGGTATTAATTTAATCATTGCTTGATTGTATTTTTATTGGAATAAAGTAAAAATACTGCATAATGAGAATTTTATTTTAATTAATTGATAATACAATTATTAATTAATGTACTCATACATAATGATATTTTTTTCTGGAATTAATGTAATCATTGCATGATTGTATTTTTACTGGAGTACAGTAAAAATACTGCATTAAAATAATGAGATTTTATTTTAATTAGTTAATAATAGAATTATTAATTAACGTAATTATACATCATGATTATATTTTTGTTCTGGTATTAATTTAATCATTGCATGATTGTATTTTTATCGGAATAAAGTAAAAAATACTGCATAATGAGAATTTTATTTTAATTAATTGATAATACAATTATTAATTAATGTACTCATACATAATGATAGTATTTTTGTTCTGACATTAATGTAATCATTGCATGATTGTATTTTTATTGGAATACAGTAAAAATACTGCATTAAAATAATTATAATTTTATTTAAATTAGTTAATAACACAATTATTAATTCATGTACTCATACATCATGATAATGTTTTTTGTTCTGGAATGCAAAAAAGTCTGATGATAACTTTATTAAATTATTAATTAATGCATTTATACATCATGATATTTTTTCTGTTGTTGTTTGGCCTTTCATTTATCCTATAATGTTAAAATAATGTCAAAATGCAAAGGAAAAGTTCTTCGCTTTCTTTATGAAATTTTGTAATTCTTTTGATTTCGCGGTGATGGACGGACATGTCCTGTGAGATTCACTCGCAACGTGTTTTTTCTTGTGTGCAGATTTTTTACTCATAAGCATAAAAGTCACCGAATTGATGAAAATGCACAGTTTGGATGTTTTTCCTGGAGTGATGTCTGATCTGTGAGCTGCAGTGAAGGAAGGAACGAAGGTGTTTGATGTTCCTCTGATCACTATGGCAACACCTGCTCAGGATGGAGCTGGGAAAGAGAGATGAAGAGCTGTCTGAACCAACACTGCTTACTATCGCTTAAAACATGCACTGTAAAAAAAAATTAGTAGTGATAAATAAATAAAGCCAAACTGAGCATCTGAGAAAGGCGAGTTTGAGCGTGGCGCGGTTGCTGGTGCCAGGCGGGCTGGTCTGAGTGTGAGGCCAGAGGAGAACTGGACTGGACCACACACTGAGGGTTTTCATGCATAGAGACCGTTTGCACAATATGCATGCATACTAGAAATATTAGTGCACTACTCATGCAAGCGGCCAGCAGGCGGCGCTCTGTCTCCGGCTGATGGGCGGTGTGACCTCAGCGTCCGCCGGTCAGAGAGCACTCGCCTCGGTTAGCCATTATTCACATGGACAACAGTGTCCAAATTCATCCGTGCGTTTGTCACGAGTGGTGGAGGAGAGAAATGGCAGAGCAGGAGCCTCTTTTCTAGCCAGCGCTACAGCAAACGTCCTCTGAGTCACGATTCATAAGCCAGGACAGATGACGGAGATGATCAGTGTGTTTCCATGCCTCCTTCAGCTGTCATCTCCACTCAGTGTTTTAAACAGGGCCTGATGGACGCCGTCCCCCCCGTGACCGCCTGGTGCTGTGATTGACAGCTCATTACCTTCAGCCAAACGCAAACAATAACCTTGAATGAAGAGTGACCTTCAGAAATCTGAATGCTTCACTGGTACCTGTTAGGCCTGTGTGTGTGCGCGCCAAAGCTACTGTACTGTAGTCATGCTTTTTATGCCTGAACATTTCTATTGGTTGTTGGACAATGCCTCTTTCACAGGGGAGTTGTTAATGTCTCTGTGCAGGTTGATCTGACCCAGGAACCATTTTATCACTCCAGTCTTTTCAAGCATAATGCTCACATTTTCCTGCTATTTTAAGAGATTTGAACTGGGAGCTGCTTTACTTGAGGTTTACATGCTTTGATATTTTAATACTACGACCCAAAAAAGTATTTAGACACTTAAATCATGCTTTAAAGAATGTCCTTGCATTAGATGTTAAACTTTATCTGTCTGTCTGAAACCTTCAACCTTAGAGCAGACGAGGCTTCATCAAGGCAACATCAGTGGTTATCTTATATAGTGTTTATGTATATATATACACACACTACTAGCCAAAAGATTAAAATAAAAATAATAAAAAATACTTTTTTTAAAGGGAAAAGGCAGCCAAAAATATAAGCTTTGCATCACACGAATAAATTACCCTTTAAAATATATTCCAATACAAAACAGTAACTTTAAATTATAATTATATTTCGAAATATTACTGTTTTTAATATTTTAAATACTAAATACTCTTCTGCTCACCACGGCTGCATTTATTTGATCATAAATGCAGTAAAAATTGTGAAATATTATTAAAATGTAAAACACCTTTTTTCTGTATGAATATATAATAAGTATAATATAGACATATATAATAATTTATAATTTATCAGTGTCACATGACCCTTCAGAAGATCATTGACAATACTGACCCCAAAATGCATATATATATATATATATATATATATATATATATATATATATATATATATATATATATATATATATATATATATATATATATATATATATATATATATATATATATATATATATATATATATATATATATATATATATACATATATATTAGGGCTGTCAAAAGATTAATCACGATTAATCACATCCAAAATAAAAGTTTGTGTTTACATAATATATGTGTGTGAACTGTGTATAATTATTATTTATATATAAAAACACACACAAGCATGCATATATTTAAGAAAAAAATATATAATATAAATTATATAAAAGTATACAGTATATACATGCAAATATTTCTTAAATATATACATGAATATTTATATAAACATAATAATTATACACAGTTCACACAAATATATTATGTAAACACAAACTTTTATTTTGGATGTGATTAATATATATATATATATATATATATATATATATATATATATATATATATATATATATATATATATATATATATATCAGCTTTGCATCACAAGAATAAATTACCCTTTAAAATATATTCATATACAAAACAATCATTTTAAATTATAATAATATTTCACTGTTTTTAATATTTTTAAAAACAATTTTTAAAGTCTCTTCTGCTCACCAAAGCTGCATTTATCTGATACAAATACAGTAAAAATTGTGAAATATTATTATAATGTAGATCATCTGTTCTCTATGTGAATATATAGTAAAGTGTCATTTATTCCTGTGATCAAAGCTGCATTTTCAGCATCAAAAATGATACTTTATTCACATAGAAAACGTTTTAAAATGCAATCATATTTAAAAATATTTACTAGATTTTTGATTAAATAAATGCAGCCTTGGTGAGACTTTTAAAAATATTAAAAGCAGTAATATTTTGAAATATTATTATAACTCAAAATATATTTTAAAGTGTAATTTATTCCTGTGATCAAAGCTGAATTTATGACTGCATTTTTCCTTTTAAAAATGTTGAGACTTTTGGCCAGTAGTGTATAAATATATATATATAATCAGTTTCAAAGTTGTGTTTTGATTAGTGTACTCTCATTATTGTTGATTTAAAAAGAGAGCGAGAGATTGAAGTGCTGTTTGATGCACACTGTTGTACTTTTTTAATCACCAGACTTTGGATCGAGCTGTATATGGAGGTTCATGTGTTAGTTTGAAAGTTTTACCCATTTTAATCAGCTTCAGTAGTTCCTAGTAAACGGTCCTTTGACAGGGACACATTATTCCATGTACCTATTAAAAACGCTGTCAACTTCCCCAAAGTTTTACACGTATACGCTAACTCCCCACATTCCCCGGAGCCGTGATTCACGACCGGTGTAACTTCTGTTCATTAGGTCTGTGTGGGCTTTAGTCAGAGAGACATCACAAGCATCCGGTCAAGCGTCTCGGCAATCACAGACGCGGCTGACCCCTCTGACCTCTCGTCCATCATCCATCTCTCCGTCCCGTTCCAGCCACCTGACCTTCAGCGCTGCGGATCTCGCTGCTCGCCTCCCTTCTCACAAACACTCATTCTTTCATTCTCCTTCTCTCTCCCACAGGATTTCCCAGGGCTGAAAGAGACACTTTGATTAAGCTGCTATCAGCGAGCCGGTCTGTGGCGTGGGAGTCGCTCTGACCCTGAAGCCAGCGAGAATCAGCCTGAGAGACGCTCACCTGCTCCGCACCTTATCGGCCCCTTCGCTCGCACAGATACGGCTTTAATTAACATCTGGGGCTTTTTCATATTCAGCGGACGATTGTAAAGAGGTCAAACGTTGGTAATGGAGGGAAAGAGAGTCATTCCAGTTCTGCAAAACTCTTTGAACTTGAAGTTTTTCATCTAATATAAATATTTTCCTGCTTTATGTCAAATAATGAAAAGATTTTATTCGTTTTAGTTAATAAGGAGGACGCTGGTTCAGACACTTCAGCTTGATTACAGCCTGTTCAGCTAAAGTTTGATCATTGAGTAAAGGATTGGCAGATTGTTTACTGATATTTGTGTGATGTTTTCCCACCAAAATGACATCACTTCCTAAAGCATATTGAGCAAGATTCAACTCACTTTTTTGTTTAAGTCTGATTAATGTAATTTAAGTTGAAATGACTAACATCCAAGTTGATTGTACTTAAAAATTTAAGGCAGCAACTTTTTTTCAGAGTAATATATAAAACATTTCCAGTTACACTTTAATTTAAGGTTCCCTCGTTAGTGTAATTATACAAATAAGCACTGGTAATATTAGAAATATTCATTAACAACATGTGGTATATATATATATATATATATATGTATACACTCGCCTAAAGGATTATTAGGAGCACCTGTTCAATTTCTCATTAATGCAATTATCTAATCAACCAATCACATGGCAGTTGCTTCAATGCATTTAGGGGTGTGGTCCTGGTCAAGACAATCTCCTGAACTCCAAACTGAATGTCGGAATGGGAAAGAAATGGGATTTAAGCAATTTTGAGCGTGGCATGGTTGTTGGTGCCAGACGGGCCGGTCTGAGTATTTCACAATCTGCTCAGTTACTGGGATTTTCACGCACAACCATTTCTAGGGTTTACAAAGAATGGTGTGAAAAGGGAAACACATCCAGTATGCGGCAGTCCTGTGGGCCAAAATGCCTTGTTGATGCTAGAGGTCAGAGGAGAATGGGCCGACTGATTCAAGCTGATAGAAGAGCAACTTTGACTGAAATAACCACTCGTTACAACCGAGGTATGCAGCAAAGCATTTGTGAAGCCACAACACGCACAACCTTGAGGCGGATGGGCTACAACAGCAGAAGACCCCACCGGGTACCACTCATCTCCACTACAAATAGGAAAAAGAGGCTACCATTTGCACCAGCTCACCAAAATTGGACAGTTGAAGACTGGAAAAATGTTGCCTGGTCTGATGAGTCTGGATTTCTGTTGATCATTCAGATGGTAGAGTCAGAATTTGGCGTAAACAGAATGAGAACATGGATCCATCATGCCTTGTTACCACTGTGCAGGCTGGTGGTGGTGGTGTAATGGTGTGGGGGATGTTTTCTTGGCACACTTTAGGCCCCTTAGTGCCAATTGGGCATGTTTTAAATGCCACGGCCTACCTGAGCATTGTTTCTGACCATGTCCATCCCTTTATGACCACCATGTGCCCATCCTCTGATGGCTACTTCCAGCAGGATAATGCCCCATGTCACAAAGCTCCAATCATTTCAAATTGGTTTCTTGAACATGACAATGAGTTCACTGGACTAAAATGGCCCCCACAGTCCCCAGATCTCAACCCAATAGAGCATCTTTGGGATGTGGTGGAACGGGAGCTTCGTGCCCTGGATGTGCATCCCACAAATCTCCATCAACTGCAAGATGCTATCCTATCAATATGGGCCAACATTTCTAAAGAATGCTTTCAGCTCCTTGTTGAATCAATGCCACGTAGAATTAAGGCAGTTCTGAAGGCCAAAGGGGGTCAAACACAGTATTAGTGTTCCTAATAATCCTTTAGGTGAGTGTATATATATATATATATATTATACAACCTTATCAAGGTAACATCAGTGTTTATATATATATATGCTGGCCAAAAGTTTAAAACTATGGTAACACTTTACAATAAGGTTTCATTAGTTAACATTAGTTAGTGTATTAAGTAACATAAACTAACCATGAGCAACATTTGTTGATGTTTTTGTTTTAGTCTCTGAGATCCTGACACACTTCTGGAGACTCCAGCTCTGGAAAATGGTGGCGCTGGAGGCTAAAGGGTTCCTGATGGTTTCACACTTCATTCTTCACCTTAATTCTCAATTCTTGTGCAGTTTACGTGTTTTTTCTTCTCCTGTTTTTGTCTGACCCTGCTGACCCAATGAGCATCTCACTGTCCAATGGTCAGGCTTTAACTGCCATGTCTAGTATTGCATGAGTATTGCATCCTTCTCATGGGCATTTAATCATTTTTGACTCTTCAGTCTGAGTTAAATCTCTTTTCTGGCTCATTTTAGGTGTTTTTCATTTTCATTAACAATTATATATCACTTAATACAAAATTAATAGTAAAACACAAAATTGGGGTTAAAACAACCCAATTGCTGCGTTAAAACAACCCATTCACTGGGTTAAAACAACTCAATTGCTGGGTTAGCCCATTTTCAACCCAACTTGGGTTATTTTTAACCCAGCATTTTTAGAGTGCTTCTTGTCTGAATTAACTTATTCAGGTAGAAACAACCCATTCACTGGGTTAAAACAACCCAATTGCTGGGTTAAAACAACCCATTCACTGGGTTAAAACAACCCAATTGCTGGGTTAAAACAACCCATTCACTGGGTTAAAACAACCCATTCACTGGGTTAAAACAACCCAATTGCTGGGTTAAAACAACCCATTCACTGGGTTAAAACAACCCATTCACTGGATTAAAACAACCCATTCACTGGATTAAAACAACCCATTCACTGGGTTAAAACAACCCAATTGCTGGGTTAAAACAACCCATTCACTGGGTTAAAACAACCCATTCACTGGATTAAAACAACCCATTCACTGGATTAAAACAACCCATTCACTGGATTAAAACAACCCATTCACTGGATTAAAACAACCCAATTGCTGGGTTAGCCCATTTTCAACCCAACTTGGGTTATTTTTAACCCAGCATTTTTTAGAGTGCTTCTTGTCTGAACTAACTTATTCAGGTAGAAATGAGATTTGTTTTTCCTGTAGTGTTTACTTCACCACAGAATATCAGTGTTATCAGTGTAGGCAGCATCCCAAATCACACACTTCCCCACTATATATTAGGTGAAAAACAGCAAAAAAAAAGCATGTCTGAATTCACAGCACTCATAAAACAGTGGGCAAAAAGTCCCCGAGTGACCAGCGAGTGACCTACTACTTGCAGTCAGTTTGTGAAGTGTGCATATGGACACTTTACTGTCCCATGAGGGATCGTACGCAGCCCTAGTGTCAAATGAAGGGATCCACCTCCCATTACAACAACAGTTCTGTTAATAACCCTCTGCTGATCCGACAGACTGTGGGCGGGGAACAAAAATACCACCGACATTGTAACAAGCGGTTTGAAGAACGGGCAAAATAATACAAATGTTGCTCCCAACACAGAAACAATTACAGAAAGAGAAACAGGAGGAACAAGCCCTTCCTGATATCTGATTCATTAGCATTTGATCTTTCGCTGTAATTACTGGAGATCAAACCTGCATGTCGTGTCTTGTTTAATAAGGGATGTTCTGTGGATTGTGCGGGATGAACTGAGAAATACAATCGTTCCTTATTAATTGATTCATAATTGCTGTCGAGAGGGTTTAACTGGTTTCTGATCTTAATGAATAAGCTGTGATTCAGACATCGCATTACCTTTCTGTGTTTCCGTCTCTGTGTCACTAACACTTCTGTCTCAACTCTCTCTCAAAGCTCAATGGAGGAGAACAGGGTTATTACACTCTAAAAAAGCTGGGTTAAAAATAACCCAAGTTGGGTTGAAAATGGACTAACCCAGCAATTGGGTTGTTTTAACCCAGTGAATGGGTTGTTTCTACCTGAATAAGTTAGTTCAGACAAGAAGCACTCTAAAAAACGCTGGGTTAAAAATAACCCAAGTTGGGTTGAAAATGGACTAACCCAGCAATTGGGTTGTTTTAGCCCAGCGGTTGGGTTAAGTGTTTGCTTAAAACAACCCAATCACTGGGTTAAAACAACTCATTCACTGGGTTAAAACAACCCAATTGCTGGGTTAGTCCATTTTCAACCCAGCTTGGGTTATTTTTAACCCAGCATTTTTTAGAGTGCTTCTTGTCTGAACTAACTTATTCAGGTAGAAACAACCCATTCACTGGGTTAAAACAACCCAATCGCTGAGTTAAAACAACCCATTCACTGGGTTAAAATAACCCAATCGCTGAGTTAAAACAACCCATTCACTGGGTTAAAACAACCCAATCGCTGGGTTAAAACAACCCATTCACTGGGTTAAAACAACCCAATCGCTGGGTTAAAACAACCCAATCGCTGGGTTAAAACAACCCAATCGCTGGGTTAAAACAACCCATTCACTGGGTTAAAACAACCCAATCGCTGGGTTAAAACAACCCATTCACTGGGTTAAAACAACCCAATCGCTGGGTTAAAACAACCCAATCGCTGGGTTAAAACAACCCAATCGCTGAGTTAAAACAACCCATTCACTGGGTTAAAACAACCCAATCGCTGGGTTAAAACAACCCATTCACTGGGTTAAAACAACCCAATCGCTGGGTTAAAACAACCCATTCACTGGGTTAAAACAACCCAATCGCTGGGATAAAACAACCCAATCGCTGGGTTAAAACAACCCATTCACTGGGTTAAAACAACCCAATCGCTGGGTTAAAACAACCCATTCACTGGGTTAAAACAACCCAATTGCTGGGTTAAAACAACCCATTCACTGGGTTAAAACAACCCAATTGCTGGGTTAAAACAACCCATTCACTGGGTTAAAACAACCCAATCGCTGGGTTAAAACAACCCAATCGCTGGGTTAAAACAACCCATTCACTGGGTTAAAACAACCCAATCGCTGGGTTAAAACAACCCATTCACTGGGTTAAAACAACCCAATCGCTGGGTTAAAACAACCCAATTGCTGGGTAAAACAACCCATTCACTGGGTTAAAACAACCCAATCGCTGGGTTAAAACAACCCAATCGCTGGGTTAAAACAACCCATTCACTGGGGTTAAAACAACCCATTCACTGGCTTAAAACAACCCAATTGCTGGGTTAGTCCATTTTCAACCCAACTTGGGTTGTTTTTAACCCAGCATTTTTGTAGACATTAGTCTAACAACATTAGTGTAGGATTTACCTAATTTTATAACGTTGATATTTACGCTTTAACTTCTACAAGCTCACTCTAAAAAATGCTGGGTTAAAAATAACCCAAGTTGGGTTGAAAATGGACTAACCCAGCAATTGGGTTGTTTTAGCCCAGCGGTTGGGTTATTTTAACCCAGCAAATGGATTGTTTTAAGCAAACATTTAACCCAACCGCTGGGTTAAAAAGCCCAAATGCATTTTTTAGAGTGAGCCATACAAATATTGTCTACCCAATAGAATTAGAGAATAGCATTTTAAAGTTCTGCATTAAAACAATGCAATGCTCTTTTATCCAAATATTATATAACTGATATATGCACCTTCTCTAAAAATGAAAGTGAAGACATTTACACTCTAAAAAAAGCAGGGGTTAAAAATAACCCAAGTTGGGTTGAAAATGGACTAACCCAGCGGTTGGGTTAAATTGTTGTTTGGTTGTTGCTTAAAACAACCCAAATCACTGGGTTAGTCCATTTTCAACCCAACTTGGGTTATTTTTAACCCAGCATTATTTAGAGTGTAGTCAAATATTTCTTGTTTGTTTCATCACTTTTCTGATTTAAGTTTCTTTTGTAAGCTAATATTAATTGTAATATTTCAATTAATGATGTTTTGTAAGTCATTAATCTGTGTTTATTTTCTTATTCGTGTGGCAAAGTTTTATTTTCACAAACAGGTTTCTTTAAAAAATCCTACTATATGAAGTAAAACATTTAATCAAATCACTAAGAATAATTAATAAAAAATATACTTCTTTTTTGAAGATATGATTGAGATATGATGATATCTTTCATGTACCGTAAATTTAAAATATATATATATATTACATTGTGCTAGAATAAGTGTACATATTTAATATAAATGTTTGCCATGTTAATTAAAGAATGTATTATTAATGTATCAATTTATTAGCATTTGCTAATACATTATTAAAATCAAAAGTATCAAAATATTATTTAATGGACGTGAGCTGACATGAACTAACAATGAACAGTTGTGCTTTCATAATAAAGATATTAATAAAGTAGCACATTAATTGCTCATTGTTAGTTAATGTTGCTTAATGCATTCATTCATTATTGTGTTACCCATATTAATTCATGTTTTGTTTTTTTGTCTTTTATTGTTTCATTTTAATTTTGAATACTTGTGTTATGCACTTTTGTCATTTTACACACATTTTTAAAAATGTTTTAAGAATTACACATTTCAGTTAATAGTAAAATTCCATCACATTTTTATTGAATAGCTGAATAATCCCAAATAAATTACTCAATTAAAATATGTAAGGATTATTCAGTTCAATTTGATGGATTTTTAATATTAATTGAAATGCGTAAATCTTAATAATAATAATAATAATAATAATAATAATAACAATAATATATTTTTTAATAGCGTTTATTTATTTGTATTGTTATTTCAGATCAGCTGAAATGTTATTTATTTATTTATTTATTTATCTATTTAATAATAATAATTTTTAATAGCGTTTATTTTTATTTTTTTTATTTTAGTTGTTTCACTTCAGTTACAAGTTTTTTAAGTAAATAATTTCAAATAATAATAAAAAATAATTAAAAAAAACTCATTTTACATGTATTTACTATAGTAATAACAGTAAATTATGCACAACTAACCCTAGCCATATATATATATGTTTTTAATTAATATTACTAGTATCACCAGTGCTTATTTGTAACGAGGGAACCTTAAATTAAAGTGTAACTGGAAATGTTTTATATATTACTCTGAAAAAAAGTTGCTGCCTTAAATTTTTACGTACAATCAACTTGGATGTTAGTCATTTCAACTTAAATGACATTAATCAGAATTAAACAAAAGTGAGTTGAATCTTGTATATCTTTAAAAAAAAAGTTGAACATTTAGTTGAAACAATGAAAAAACATATTTTATGATTTTTATATTATATACTTAGCATATTCTCTGTAGATTTAAATGCTCACATAATTAATGCATCAGTGCACGAATCATTATCGAACACTCTATTAGTCCCTGGCAACGCCCTAGCAACCACCCAGAGCACTTTTCCCATTGCAAACGAATGTTATTGTTCCTGACCTCGATTTAAAAAGCTTTTCAGCGACACTATACATTCATCATCCGTCTATTCCTGAAGCTGTCAGCATCCCGGCAGTGACAGACCGCCGCGCGTCCATCATTTCCACAGGCCACGGCTTCCTCTCGTTCCTCAAATTAAAGAGCTAAAAAAGCTTGACTCCACAAAAATATCATAATTAATATGCTAAATATGTTGTTCATTATCTGATGAGCGCAGGCTCTCTGAGGGAGTCCTGGGGCCCGGCTCACGGGGACGCCCGGATCCACGCTGACTTTGAAGTGGTAATTCAGTCCAGGACCTGAGGGAGAACCTCAAATTGAAATGTCTTTGACAAGGCCTGACAGGTTTAGAGGTTTGTGCTGTACCTGCAGGCGAAGAGGAACAATGAGAGAGAGAGAGAGAGAGAGAGAGAGAGAGAGAGAGAGAGAGAGAGAGAGAGAGAGAGAGAGAGAGAGAGAGAGAGAGAGAGAGAGAGAGAGAGAGAGAGAGACAGGCCACGAGAGGACGGCAGCAGATCTGATCCTCTGGATGATTTGAACCCACAGAGAATGCTGTGCAAACTCTGAACGTGAATCTCTGTTTCACCCTAAAATCTAAAGCACAAGAAACAGCATTTTCCTCAAAGAAAACGAAGCCTTATAAGAGTTTGCAAAATAATGCATTCATTTTTTATCAGCGAATCAGTTCTTTAAAATATAAGTGTGTTCACATTGCAATAGGAAACCGAGAACTGTCATTTTTTCTTTCTCTGTGTAACTTTTTTTCCCTTTGATTTCCAGTGAATTTTGATCCAGGCTAGTTCTCGGCAGCTTTCCTGAGATTGAGAGACTGGCGAGGGCCTGAAATGCTGGATGTTCAAACGCAGCGCATGACGACACCAGACTCTGAATTACTGGGAGAGTTTCTCACGTCGACTTCATGAAGATGTTTAAGAGAACGTGTGATTATTGTCTAGACGCTGGTGTTATAATGAAGACGCTTTAAAGCTGTTGTGATGATCCTGCAGCTGCAGCAGAAATACAGCTGCACATTTCACTGATGCTTGAGAATGTGAATCATTAGATCTCTATATGTCTATATTTTGTGTGTGCGTGCGTGCGTGTGGGTGTGTGCGTGTGTGTGTGTGTGTGTGTGTGTGTGTGTGTGTGTGTGTGTGTATGTATGCATGTATGTATGCATGTATGCATGTGTGTATGTATGTATGCATGTATGTATGTATGTATGTATGTATGTATGTATGTATGTATGTATGTATGTATGCATGTGTGTATGTGTGCATGTGTGTATGTGTGTATGTATGCATGTGTGTATGTATGCATGTATGTATGCATGTGTGTATGTATGCATGTGTGTATGTATGTATGTATGTATGTATGTATGTAAGTATGTATGTATGTATGTATGTATGTATGTATGTATGCATGTATGTATGCATGCATGTATGCATGTATGTATGTATGCATGTATGTATGCATGTATGCATGTATGTATGTATGTAT
>CM042258.1:2138296-2183296 GCA_023566225.1 Romanogobio albipinnatus | reverse complement strand
ATATTATATTATATTAATTATATTATATTATATTATATTATATTATATTATATTATATTATATTATATTATAGTATATTATATTATATTTTATTATATTATATTATAGTATATTATATTATATTATATTATATTTTATTATATTATATTATATTATATTATATTATATTATATTATATTATATTATATTATATTATATTATATTATATTATATTATATTATAGTATATTATATTATATTTTATTATATTATATTATAGTATATTATATTATATTATATTATATTATATTTTATTATATTATATTATATTATATTATATTATATTATATTATATTATATTATATTATATTATATTATATTATATTATAGTATATTATATTATATTATATTATATTATATTATATTATAGTATATTATATTATATTATATTATATTATAGTATATTATATTATATTATATTAATTATATTATATTATAGTATATTATATTATATTATATTATATTATATTATATTATATTATATTATATTATATTATATTATATTATAGTATATTATATTATATTTTATTATATTATATTATATTATATTTTATTATATTATATTATATTATATTATATTATATTAATTATATTATATTATATTATATTATATTATATTATATTATATTATATTATAGTATATTATATTATATTTTATTATATTATATTATAGTATATTATATTATATTATATTATATTATATTTTATTATATTATATTATATTATATTATATTATATTATATTATATTATATTATAGTATATTATATTATATTTTATTATATTATATTATAGTATATTATATTATATTATATTATATTATATTATATTATATTTTATTATATTATATTATATTATATTATATTATATTATATTATATTATATTATATTATATTAATTATATTATATTATATTATATTATATTATATTATATTTATTATATTATATTATATTATATTATATTATATTATATTATATATCATAAAGTACAGCTTAAGAATTTTCTTTACATACAAATATATTATGTTATTTATTTTATTTTATTTTATTTTATTTTATTTTATTTTATTTTATTTTATTTTATTATATTAATTATATTATATTATATTATATTATATTATATTATATTATATTATATTATATTAATTATATTATATTATATTAATTTATTATATTATATTATATTATATTATATTATATTATATTAATTTATTATATTAATTATATTATATTATATTATATTATATTATATTAATTTATTATATTATATTATATTATATTATATTATATTATATTATATTATATTATATTATATTATATTATATTATATTATATTATATTAATTTATTATATTATATTATATTATATTATATTAATTTATTATATTAATTATATTATATTATATTATATTATATTATATTATATTATATTATATTATATTATATTATATTATATTATATTATATTATATTATATTATAAATTAACTTCAATAATCTTCTTCAAATACATTCTGGGTGAATATTAAAATATATTTTGAACAATGTAAATATATTTACAAAAAAATGGCCAGAAATTATATGTAGTATGAAAAATACTTAGCAAAAAATGAACTAACATGAACTAACAATGAGCAATGTATTTGTTGCAGTATTTATTCATCTTTGTTTTATTAATAAAAAAGTTCATAAAAATTCAACTCTTCATTGCTATAGTTCATGTCAGCTCAGGTCCATTAAATAATATTAATAAATACAACTTTTGATTTTCATAATACATCATGTTGAAATTGATTTTGATAAATTACAACCTTATTGTACAATATATTTATATAAATGTATTTTAACTTCTATTTTAGCTCAATATTTCTGGCTATTTGTCTCTGAGAGAAACATTAGAGCAGCATTTCCTGAGAAACAGAAGAGAGATAGATGTGAAAATGCTGCTTTTGGACACAATTTAAAGAGTTTAATGATGGGCTTGTGTGTTCTGCTGGTTGTGTGTGTGTGTGTGTGTGTGTGTGTGTGTGTGTGTGTGTGTGTGTTGACTTCAGACGGCAGTATTTATTGCAAAGCTGCAAAAAACAGACATACCCGCTGCGCTCGCTCAGCATATTTGTACTTCTGTTGTGAAATCTGGCAAAATACTGACGTGGGATAAAAACTGCCCGGAGCTCAAAAACTGAGGTTAGACGAGGAACTGATCGAGAGTTAAAACAGGCTTCAATATAGAGCCTGTCCAACATGAACAGCATTCAATAGCACTTTTATAACAGTTAAATACACCACCGGTCAAAAGTTGCTGTCAGTAAGAATTTATTTTCATTAGTAATTTTATTCAGACAGCAAGGCCACATTCAAATAATCAAAAGTGACAGTAAAAACATTTATATTGTTACAAAAGATTCTATTTTTCTTGTAAATAAATGCTGTTCTTTGTTCTTTTGTTGTGAATTTAACTTAAAATATTTAATATTTAATTTTGTACAAGAAAACGGTCCTTATTAATGTATAACTAGTGTTTAACTAGTGACTCGGCCATGCAGTGATGGTAAGGAACTGTGGCGACGGGACGTACGTCTCCGTTCCCTCCTTCAGGGAACGAGGGTTACCATACGTAACCGAGGTGTTCCCTTTCAGTCGGTCACTTCGACGTACATCGGTGGTACCGACGAATTGGGATCCCTTTGGAAAACGCCACAGTTACTACCACTTCCAGCGCCCAGTGAGAGCCCCTCAGACCCCGTTCTGATGCGGGCGGGGAAATTCACGCAGGGAGAGTCACACTGCTGTTCCGCAAGACCCACTCAGCAGACTTAATGGATAACGCTGGGAAAGCATGCCCGGAGGGCCGCTGCGGAAGCCACATCATGCCCGGAGGGAGTTACCATGTGGAGAATACACGTATGGACTGGCCTTGGGCAGTGCAACATACGGAAATCCCAGGGGTCAAGTCAAGTCAAGTCAACTTTATTTATATAGCGCTTTTAACAATGTAGATTGTTTCAAAGCAGCTTTACAGTGTTAAACAGCAAAATAATGCAGCCTAATTTTATTCAGCTGTATAGCCATTTGATGTCATCAGTTCATTTCAATTTCCATACGGTGACAGTGTGGGCTTTAGATCAATAATTAGATCAGTAATTTAGTTTACATGGTTAAATTAGTTTATTAATTAGATTTATTTCGATGTTTAGTTGAAAAATATAGTGTCCCCAGGGGTGGCCCTGGCCTGTTGTAGGCGGGGGAACAACACGGCTGTCATGGCGACCGAGTCGATCTCCATCCCGAGAAAAGAGATCCTCTGTACGGGACAGAGTTTGCTCTTCTCCCAGTTGACCCGAAGACCCAACTGGCTGAGGTGCCGAAGCACCATGTCCCTGTGTTCGCACAACTGACCCCGCGACTGGGCAAGGATCAGCCAGTCGTCGAGGTAGTTCAGAAGGCTAACACCACGCTCTCTCATGGGAGCAATGGCCGCCTCCGCGACTTTCATGAAGACACGGGGCGACAGGGACATCCTGAAGGGCAGGACATTGTACTTATATGCTCGTCCGTCGAATGCAAAGCGTAGAAACGGTCAGTGTCGAGGGAGAATCGAGACATGAAAGTACGCGTCCTTCAGGTCGATCGCTGCAAACCAATCTTGGAGACGGACGCACCTGAAGATGCGTTTCTGCGTCAACATTCGGAACGGCATCCTGCGAAGGGAACGGTTCAAGTATCGCAGATCCAAGATCGGTCGTAACACGCCACCTTTCTTGGGTACAATGAAGTACGGGCTGTAGAACCCGGACTTCATATCGGCTGGAGGGACCGGCTCTATCGCGTCCTTCACCAGTAGCACAGCGATCTCCGTCTGAAGTACAGGGGCGTTCTCCCTCGTCACAGACGTGAAGTGAACGCCCCTGAACTTGGGGGGGACGCTAGCCAGGCCCCAGAGACCGTACAAGCGGGATCACCGGCACCACAGACGTACCCACAGTGGGGCAGTGCAGCGGAACCCAGGGACCCATGGACGACATGGGAGTGGTCCGTGGAGGGGACTGGGTGTGTGACACACAAACCTGCATCCGCTGAGGGGGCGGGCGAGTGTGAGGAGGCACATTGTGTGCGTCCCGACAGCCAGCGCCCCCTGCTGGCGATTTGGAGAGGCACCAGAGGTTGACAAGGCATGGGAGAGTTGTACACCACCAAGCGCGCTCCCCAAATGAAGGAAGGGCTGACGTGGCATTGCACACGGTCTGCCTCATCTCCTTCCTTAGCGGGGAACAACAGCGGCGAGGCATGGCGTCGCACACTGTCGTCCACGCACCGCTGAGAAGAGGGGAATGAGAGTGGCGAGGCTTTGTAGCGTCACACACTGCCATTCTCGCCCTCTTGTGGGGAGGGGAATGAGAGCGGCGAGGCTTTGTTGCGTCACACACTGTCATTCCTGAACTCCCGAGACCCAGAGGTATTGGAACTGCTCTTGAGAATTTGGGTACCACTGGCTGGCGGAACAGAATTACTAATGGTTTTCCACCCGGCCCTCCTCCGGGGGAGAACAGTTCCAACCAAATCCGGTTCAATGGTGTTTCTGGACCAGGGTGGACATCGTCTGGCCAAGGGCCAGCGCTGTGCGCAGCTCAACCTCGGCCAAACTACCCTCGTGCCCTCAGCAGGGCGGAGGTGGCCTGCCAGTGGCACTGCCACCCCACTGATGAGGGTAGTGAGAGAGAGGAAAACTTTATAAAGATTATGGCCCTATTGGTGTTCCATATTTTGGCACCAATAGTTCCACAATGCCAAAGCCTTCCAATGCACATCCGGGAAAAGGCAAGGGGCAGGCAAGGTGATTTATGTGTTGCACTATGCCTCAGCCACCCGGGAAAGCATGGCTGTCAAGTATGAATCTGATTCAGCACGAGCGCCCACTATTATAGTGGGAATCTCAGCATCATCTTCATTTTCAACACATAACAGCCCTCTCTCCGATGCAGCGATTGACATCTGTCCTCTGCTAGAGCCCCATATGAAACACTAGGTCCCCTTTCTTTTTTTTCTTTTTTTAAAAGGACCAGCAATCCCATCTGAAGCTACCAGCAGACATGCTAGATAGTGAGCGTGGCCGTGAGACGGCACACGCGCGCTGAACACATAAGCCTTTATGAAAAAGGCAAGACGAACAATGCGCCGACGTTGCTATGCTCTCATGAGAGAACATCAACCACCCACAAACACAGGGGATACTATTACATAAAGGTGTATATTATTCAATTATTACACTAAGTCAAAATGGACAAAATTTCTAAATTACGACAGTGTATACTATTACATAAAAGTGGAAATTATTAAATTATTACACAGTCATTATTGACAAAAATTCTAAATTACGACAGTGTATACTATTACATAAAAGTGGAAATTATTCAATTATTACATAAAGTCTTTATTGACAAAAATTCAATATTAAGACAGTGTATACTAATTACATAAAAGTGTAAATTATTCAATTATTACATAAAGTCAAAATGAACAAAAATTCAATATTACGACAGTGTATACTATTACATAAAAGTGTATATTATTCAATTATTACATAAAGTCAAAATGGACAAAATTTCAAAATTACGACAGTGTATACTATTACATAAAAGTGGAAATTATTAAATTATTACATAAAGTCAAAATGGACAAAAATTCAAAATTACGACAGTGGATACTATTACATAAAGGTGTATATTATTCAATTATTACACAAAGTCTTTATTGACAAAAATTCAATATTACGACAGTGTATACTATTACATAAAAGTGTAAATTATTCAATTATTTCATAAAGTCAAAATTGACAAAAATTCAAAATTACGACAGTGGATACTATTACATAAAGGTGTATATTATTCAATTATTACACAATGTCTTTATTGACAAAAATTCAATATTACGACAGTGAATACTAATTACATAAAGGTGTATATTATTCAATTATTACACAAAGTCTTTATTGACAAAAATTCAATATTACGACAGTGTATACTATTACATAAAAGTGTAAATTATTCAATTATTACATAAAGTCATTATTGAAAAAAATTCAAAATTACGACAGTGGATACTATTACATAAAAGTGTAAATAATTCAATTATTACATAAAGTCAAAATAGACAAAAATTCAATATTACGACAGTGTATACTATTACATAAAAGTGGAAATATTCAATTATTACATAAAGTCATTATAGACAAAAATTCAAAATTACGACAGTGTATACTATTACATAAAAGTGGAAATATTCAATTATTACATAAAGTCAAAATGGACAAAAATTCAATATTACGACAGTGTATACTATTACATAAAAGTGTAAATTATTCAATTATTACATGAAGTCAAAATGGACAAAAATTAAAAAATTACGACAGTGGATACTATTACATAAAAGTGAAAATTATTCAATTATTACATAAAGTCATTATTGAAAAAAATTCAATATTACGACAGTGGATACTATTACATAAAAGTGTAAATTATTCAATTATTACATAAAGTCATTATTGAAAAAAATTCAAAATTACGACAGTGGATACTATTACATAAAAGTGTAAATAATTCAATTATTACATAAAGTCATTATTGAAAAAAAATCAAAATTACGACTGTGTAATAATTGAATAATTTACACTTTTATGTAATAGTATCCACTAAGTCTTTATTGACAAAAATTCAATATTACGACAGTGTATACTATTACATAAAAGTGTAAATTATTCAATTATTACATAAAGTCAAAATGGACAAAAATTCTAAATTACGACAGTGTATACTATTACATAAAGGTGTATATTATTCAACTATTACACAAAGTCTTTATTGACAAAAATTCAATATTACGACAGTGTATACTATTACATAAAAGTGTATATTATTCAATTATTACATAAAGTCTTTATTGACAAAAATTCAATATTACGACAGTGTATACTATTACATAAAAGTGTATATTATTCAACTATTACACAAAGTCTTTATTGACAAAAATTCAATATTACGACAGTGTATACTATTACATAAAAGTGTAATTTATTCAATTATTACATAAAGTCAAAATGGTCAAAAAATTCAATATTACGACAGTGTATACTATTACATAAAAGTGGAAATATTCAATTATTACATAAAGTCATTATTGACAAAAATTAAAAATCACGACAGTGTATACTATTACATAAAAGTGGAAATATTCAATTATTACATAAAGTCAAAATGGACAAAAATTCAATATTACGACAGTGTATACTATTACATAAAAGTGAAAATTATTCAATTATTACATGAAGTCAAAATGGACAAAAATTAAAAATTACGACAGTGTATACTATTGCATAAAAGTGAAAATTATTCAATTATTACATAAAGTCATTATTGAAAAAAATTCAATATTACGACAGTGGATACTATTACATAAAAGTGTAAATTATTCAATTATTACATAAAGTCATTATTGAAAAAAATTCAAAATTACGACAGTGGATACTATTACATAAAAGTGTAAATTATTCAATTATTACATGAAGTCATTATTGAAAAAAATTCAAAATTACGACAGTGGATACTATCACATAAAAGTGTAAATTATTAAATTATTACATAAAGTCAAAATGGACAAAAATTCTAAATTCCGACAGTGGATACTATTACATAAAAGGGGACATTTGTCAATTATTACAAAAAGTCATTATTGACAAAAATTCTAAATTACGACAGTGGATACTATTACATAAAAGTGAAAATTATTCAATTATTACATAAAGTCATTATTGAAAAAAATTCAATATTACGACAGTGGATACTATTACATAAAAGTGTAAATTATTCAATTATTACATAAAGTCATTATTGAAAAAAATTCAAAATTACGACAGTGGATACTATTACATAAAAGTGTAAATTATTCAATTATTACATAAAGTCATTATTGAAAAAAATTCAAAATTACGACAGTGGATACTATTACATAAAAGTGTAAATTATTCAATTATTACACAAAGTCTTTATTGACAAAAATTCAATATTACGACAGTGTATACTATTACATAAAAGAGTGTAAATTATTAAATTATTACATAAAGTCAAAATGGACAAAAATTCTAAATTCCGACAGTGGATACTATTACATAAAAGAGGACATTTGTCAATTATTACAAAAAGTCATTATTGACAAAAATTCTAAATTACGACAGTGTATACTATTACATAAAAGTGTAAATTATTCAATTATTACATAAAGTCAAAATGGACAAAATTCAATATTATGACAGTGTATACTATTACATAAAAGTGTATATTATTCAATTATTACATAAAGTCAAAATGGAAAAAAATTCAATATTACGACAGTGTATACTATTACATAAAAGTGGAAATATTCAATTATTACACAAAGTCATTATTAACAAAAATTCAAAATTACGACAGTGGATACTATTACATAAAGGTGTATATTATTCAATTATTACATAAAGTCATTATTGAAAAAAATTCTAAATTACGACAGTGTATACTATTACATAAAAGTGAAAATTATTAAATTATTACATGAAGTCATTATTGACAAAAATTCTAAATTACGACAGTGTATACTATTACATAAAAGTGTAAATTATTCAATTATTACATAAAGTCAAAATGGACAAAATTCAATATTATGACAGTGTATACTATTACATAAAAGTGTATATTATTCAATTATTACATAAAGTCAAAATGGAAAAAAATTCAATATTACGACAGTGTATACTATTACATAAAAGTGGAAATATTCAATTATTACACAAAGTCATTATTGACAAAAATTCAAAATTACGACAGTGGATACTATTACATAAAGGTGTATATTATTCAATTATTACATAAAGTCATTATTGAAAAAAATTCTAAATTACGACAGTGTATACTATTACATAAAAGTGGAAATATTCAATTATTACACAAAGTCATTATTGACAAAAATTCAAAATTACGACAGTGGATACTATTACATAAAAGTGTAAATTATTCAATTATTACATAGAGCCAAAATGGACAAAAATTCAAAATTACGACAGTGTATACTATTACATAAAGATGTATATTATTCAATTATTACACAAAGTCTTTATTGACAAAAATTCAATATTACGACAGTGTATACCCTTACATAAAAGTGGAAATATTCAATTATTACATAAAGTCATTATTGACAAAAATTCTAAATTACGACAGTGTATACTATTATATAAAAGTGTAAATTATTCAATTATTACATAAAGTCAAAATGGACAAAAATTCAATATTACGACAGTGTATACTATTACATAAAAGTGTAAATTATTCAATTATTACATAAAGTCAAAATGGACAAAAATTCAATATTACGACAGTGTATACTATTACATAAAAGTGTATATTATTCAATTATTACATTAAGGCATTATTGACAAAAATTCAAAATTACGACAGTGGATACTATTACATAAAAGTGTATATTATTCAATTATTACATAAAGTCATTATTGAAAAAAATTCAAAATTACGACAGTGTATACTATTACATAAAAGTGAAAATTATTAAATTATTACATGAAGTCATTATTGAATTTTTTTAATTTAATTATGACAGTGTATACTATCACATAAAAGTGTAAATTATTCAATTATTACATAAAGCCAAAATGGACAAAAATTCAAAATTATGACACTGTATACTATTACATAAAAGTGGAAATATTTCAATTATTACATAAAGTCAAAATGGACAAAAATTCAATATTACGACAGTGGCTACTATTACATAAAGGTGTATATTATTCAATTATTACACAAAGTCAAAATGGATAAAAATTCAAAATTACGACAGTGTATACTATTACATAAAGGTGTATATTATTCAATTATTACACAAAGTCATTATTGAAAAACATTCAAAATTACGACAGTGGATACTATTACATAAAAGTGTAAATAATTCAATTATTACATAAAGTCAAAATAGACAAAAATTCAATATTACGACAGTGTATACTATTACATAAAGGTGTATATTATTAAATTATTACATAAAGTCAAAATGGATAAAAATTCAAAATTACGACAGTGTATACTATTACATAAAGGTGTATATTATTCAATTATTACACAAAGTCTTTATTGACAAAAATTCAATATTACGACAGTGTATACTATTACATAAAAGTGGAAATATTCAATTATTACATAAAGTCAAAATGGACAAAAATTCAATATTACGACAGTGTATACTATTACATAAAAGTGTATATTATTAAATTATTACATAAAGTCATTATTGACAAAAATTCAAAATTACGACAGTGGATACTATTACATAAAAGTGTATATTATTCAATTATTACATAAAGTCATTATTGAAAAAAATTCTAAATTACGACAGTGTATACTATTACATAAAAGTGAAAATTATTAAATTATTACATGAAGTCATTATTGAATTTTTTTTTAAATTATGACAGTGTATACTATTACATAAAAGTGTAAATTATTCAATTATTACATAAAGCCAAAATGGACAAAAATTCAAAATTACGACAGTGTATACTATTACATAAAGGTGTATATTATTCAATTATTACACAAAGTCTTTATTGACAAAAATTCAATATTACGACAGTGTATACTATTACATAAAAGTGGAAATATTCAATTATTACATAAAGTCATTATTGACAAAAATTAAAAATTACGACAGTGTATACTATTACATAAAAGTGTAAATTATTAAATTATTACATAAAGTCAAAATGACATAAAGTCTTTATTGACAAAAATTCAATATTACGACAGTGTATACTATTACATAAAAGTGTAAATTATTCAATTATTACATAAAGTCAAAATGGACAAAAATTCAATATTACGACAGTGTATACTATTACATAAAAGTGTATATTATTCAATTATTACATTAAGGCATTATTGACAAAAATTCAAAATTACGACAGTGGATACTATTACATAAAAGTGTAAATTATTCAATTATTACATAAAGTCAAAATGGACAAAAATTCAAAATTACGACAGTGGATACTATTACATAAAAGTGTAAATTATTCAATTATTACATAAAGTCAAAATGGACAAAAATTCAACATTACGACAGTGGATACTATTACATAAAAGTGTAAATTATTCAATTATTACATAAAGTCAAAATGGACAAAAATTCAACATTACGACAGTGGATACTATTACATAAAAGTGTAAATTATTCAATTATTACATAAAGTCAAAATGGTCAAAAATTCAAAATTACGACAGTGGATACTATTACATAAAGGTGTATATTATTCAATTATTACACAAAGTCTTTATTGAAAAAAATTCAAAATTACGACAGTGGATACTATTACATAAAGGTGTATATTATTCAATTATTACACAAAGTCATTATTGAAAAACATTCAAAATTACGACAGTGGATACTATTACATAAAAGTGTAAATAATTCAATTATTACATAAAGTCAAAATAGACAAAAATTCAATATTACGACAGTGTATACTATTACATAAAAGTGTAAATTATTCAATTATTACATAAAGCCAAAATGGACAAAAATTCAATATTACGACAGTGTATACTATTACATAAAAGTGTAAAATATTTAAATTTTCACATAAAGTCAAAATGGACAAAAATTCAAAATTACGACAGTGTATACTATTACATAAAGGTGTATATTATTAAATTATTACATAAAGTCAAAATGGATAAAAATTCAAAATTACGACAGTGTATACTATTACATAAAGGTGTATATTATTCAATTATTACACAAAGTCTTTATTGACAAAAATTCAATATTACGACAGTGTATACTATTACATAAAAGTGGAAATATTCAATTATTACATAAAGTCAAAATGGACAAAAATTCAATATTACGACAGTGTATACTATTACATAAAAGTGTATATTATTCAATTATTACATAAAGTCATTATTGACAAAAATTCAAAATTACGACAGTGGATACTATTACATAAAAGTGTATATTATTCAATTATTACATAAAGTCATTATTGAAAAAAATTCTAAATTACGACAGTGTATACAATTACATAAAAGTGAAAATTATTAAATTATTACATGAAGTCATTATTGAATTTTTTTTTAAATTATGACAGTGTATACTATTACATAAAAGTGTAAATTATTCAATTATTACATAAAGCCAAAATGGACAAAAATTCAAAATTACGACAGTGTATACTATTACATAAAGGTGTATATTATTCAATTATTACACAAAGTCTTTATTGACAAAAATTCAATATTACGACAGTGTATACTATTACATAAAAGTGGAAATATTCAATTATTACATAAAGTCATTATTGACAAAAATTCAAAATTACGACAGTGTATACTATTACATAAAAGTGGAAATATTCAATTATTACATAAAGTCAAAATGGACAAAAATTCAATATTACGAAAGTGTATACTATTACATAAAAGTGTATATTATTCAATTATTACATAAAGTCATTATTGACAAAAATTCAAAAATAGGACAGTGGATACTATTACATAAAAGTGTATATTATTCAATTATTACATAAAGTCATTATTGAAAAAAATTCTAAATTACGACAGTGTATACTATTACATAAAAGTGAAAATTATTAAATTATTACATGAAGTCATTATTGAATTTTTTTTTAAATTATGACAGTGTATACTATTACATAAAAGTGTAAATTATTCAATTATTACATAAAGCCAAAATGGACAAAAATTCAAAATTACGACAGTATGTAATAATTTAATAATTTCCACTTTTATGTAATAGTATACACTGTCGTAATTTTGAATTTTTGTCCATTTTGGCTTTATGTAATAATTTAATAATTTCCACTTTTATGTAATAGTATACAAAGTCATTATTGACAAAAATTCAAAATTACGACAGTGTATACTATTACATAAAAGTGGAAATATTCAATTATAACAAAGTCATTATTGACAAAAATTCAAAATTACGACAGTGTATACTATTACATAAAAGTGTAAATTATTCAATTATTACATAAAGTCATTATTGAGAAAATTTCAAAATTACGACAGTGTATACTATTACATAAAAGTGGAAATTATTCAATTATTACATAAAGTCAAAATGGACAAAAATTCAAAATTACGACAGTGTATACTATTACATAAAAGTGGAAATTATTAAATTATTACATAAAGTCATTATTGACAAAAATTCTAAATTACGACAGTGTATACTATTACATAAAAGTGAAAATTATTAAATTATTACATAAAGCCAAAATGGACAAAAATTCAAAATTACGACAGTATGTAATAATTTAATAATTTCCACTTTTATGTAATATTATACACTGTCGTAATTTTGAATTTTTGTCCATTTTGGCTTTATGTAATAATTGAATAATTTCCACTTTTATGTAATAGTATACAAAGTCATTATTGACAAAAATTCAAAATTATGACAGTGTATACTATTACATAAAAGTGTAAATTATTCAATTATTACATAAAGTCATTATTGAGAAAATTTCAAAATTACGACAGTGTATACTATTACATAAAAGTGGAAATTATTCAATTATTACATAAAGTCAAAATGGACAAAAATTCAAAATTACGACAGTGTATACTATTACATAAAAGTTGAAATTATTAAATTATTACATAAAGTCATTATTGACAAAAATTCAAAATTACTACAGTGGATACTATTACATAAAAGTGGAAATATTCAATTATAACAAAGTCATTATTGACAAAAATTCAAAATTACGACAGTGTATACTATTACATAAAAGTGGAAATTATTCAATTATTACAGAAAGTCATTATTGAGAAAATTTCAAAATTACGACAGTGTATACTATTACATAAAAGTGTAAATTATTCAATTATTACAGAAAGTCATTATTGAGAAAATTTCAAAATTACGACAGTGTATACTATTACATAAAAGTGGAAATTATTAAATTATTACATAAAGTCAAAATGGACAAAAATTCAAAATTACGACAGTGGATACTATTACATAAAGGTGTATATTATTCAATTATTACACAAAGTCTTTATTGAAAAAAATTCAAAATTACGACAGTGGATACTATTACATAAAGGTGTATATTATTCAATTATTACACAAAGTCATTATTGAAAAACATTCAAAATTACGACAGTGGATACTATTACATAAATGTGTAAATAATTCAATTATTACATAAAGTCAAAATAGACAAAAATTCAATATTACGACAGTGTATACTATTACATAAAAGTGTAAATTATTCAATTATTACATAAAGCCAAAATGGACCAAAATTCAATATTACGACAGTGTATACTATTACATAAAAGTGTAAAATATTTAAATTTTCACATAAAGTCAAATGGACAAAAATTCAAAATTACGACAGTGTATACTATTACATAAAGGTGTATATTATTAAATTATTACATAAAGTCAAAATGGATAAAAATTCAAAATTACGACAGTGTATACTATTACATAAAGGTGTATATTATTCAATTATTACACAAAGTCTTTATTGACAAAAATTCAATATTACGACAGTGTATACTATTACATAAAAGTGGAAATATTCAATTATTACATAAAGTCAAAATGGACAAAAATTCAATATTACGACAGTGTATACTATTACATAAAAGTGTATATTATTCAACTATTACATAAAGTCATTATTGACAAAAATTCAAAATTACGACAGTGGATACTATTACATAAAAGTGTATATTATTCAATTATTACATAAAGTCATTATTGAAAAAAATTCTAAATTACGACAGTGTATACTATTACATAAAAGTGAAAATTATTAAATTATTACATGAAGTCATTATTGAATTTTTTTTTAAATTATGACAGTGTATACTATTACATAAAAGTGTAAATTATTCAATTATTACATAAAGCCAAAATGGACAAAAATTCAAAATTACGACAGTGTATACTATTACATAAAGGTGTATATTATTCAATTATTACACAAAGTCTTTATTGACAAAAATTCAATATTACGACAGTGTATACTATTACATAAAAGTGGAAATATTCAATTATTACATAAAGTCATTATTGACAAAAATTAAAAATTACGACAGTGTATACTATTACATAAAAGTGTAAATTATTAAATTATTACATAAAGTCAAAATGACATAAAGTCTTTATTGACAAAAATTCAATATTACGACAGTGTATACTATTACATAAAAGTGTAAATTATTCAATTATTACATAAAGTCAAAATGGACAAAAATTCAATATTACGACAGTGTATACTATTACATAAAAGTGTATATTATTCAATTATTACATTAAGGCATTATTGACAAAAATTCAAAATTACGACAGTGGATACTATTACATAAAAGTGTATATTATTCAATTATTACATAAAGTCATTATTGAAAAAAATTCAAAATTACGACAGTATGTAATAATTTAATAATTTCCACTTTTATGTAATATTATACACTGTCGTAATTTTGAATTTTTGTCCATTTTGGCTTTATGTAATAATTGAATAATTTCCACTTTTATGTAATAGTATACAAAGTCATTATTGACAAAAATTCAAAATTATGACAGTGTATACTATTACATAAAAGTGTAAATTATTCAATTATTACATAAAGTCATTATTGAGAAAATTTCAAAATTACGACAGTGTATACTATTACATAAAAGTGGAAATTATTCAATTATTACATAAAGTCAAAATGGACAAAAATTCAAAATTACGACAGTGTATACTATTACATAAAAGTGTAAATTATTCAATTATTACATAAAGTCATTATTGACAAAAATTCAAAATTACGACAGTGGATACTATTACATAAAAGTGGAAATATTCAATTATAACAAAGTCATTATTGACAAAAATTCAAAATTACGACAGTGTATACTATTACATAAAAGTGGAAATTATTCAATTATTACAGAAAGTCATTATTGAGAAAATTTCAAAATTACGACAGTGTATACTATTACATAAAAGTGTAAATTATTCAATTATTACAGAAAGTCATTATTGAGAAAATTTCAAAATTACGACAGTGTATACTATTACATAAAAGTGGAAATTATTAAATTATTACATAAAGTCAAAATGGACAAAAATTCAAAATTACGACAGTGGATACTATTACATAAAGGTGTATATTATTCAATTATTACACAAAGTCTTTATTGAAAAAAATTCAAAATTACGACAGTGGATACTATTACATAAAGGTGTATATTATTCAATTATTACACAAAGTCATTATTGAAAAACATTCAAAATTACGACAGTGGATACTATTACATAAAAGTGTAAATAATTCAATTATTACATAAAGTCAAAATAGACAAAAATTCAATATTACGACAGTGTATACTATTACATAAAAGTGTAAATTATTCAATTATTACATAAAGCCAAAATGGACAAAAATTCAATATTACGACAGTGTATACTATTACATAAAAGTGTAAAATATTTAAATTTTCACATAAAGTCAAAATGGACAAAAATTCAAAATTACGACAGTGTATACTATTACATAAAGGTGTATATTATTAAATTATTACATAAAGTCAAAATGGATAAAAATTCAAAATTACGACAGTGTATACTATTACATAAAGGTGTATATTATTCAATTATTACACAAAGTCTTTATTGACAAAAATTCAATATTACGACAGTGTATACTATTACATAAAAGTGGAAATATTCAATTATTACATAAAGTCAAAATGGACAAAAATTCAATATTACGACAGTGTATACTATTACATAAAAGTGTATATTATTCAATTATTACATAAAGTCATTATTGACAAAAATTCAAAATTACGACAGTGGATACTATTACATAAAAGTGTATATTATTCAATTATTACATAAAGTCATTATTGAAAAAAATTCTAAATTACGACAGTGTATACTATTACATAAAAGTGAAAATTATTAAATTATTACATGAAGTCATTATTGAATTTTTTTTTAAATTATGACAGTGTATACTATTACATAAAAGTGTAAATTATTCAATTATTACATAAAGCCAAAATGGACAAAAATTCAAAATTACGACAGTGTATACTATTACATAAAGGTGTATATTATTCAATTATTACACAAAGTCTTTATTGACAAAAATTCAATATTATGACAGTGTATACTATTACATAAAAGTGGAAATATTCAATTATTACATAAAGTCATTATTGACAAAAATTCAAAATTACGACAGTGTATACTATTACATTAAAGTGAAAATTATTAAATTATTACATGAAGTCAAAATGACATAAAGTCTTTATTGACAAAAATTCAATATTACGACAGTGTATACTATTACATAAAAGTGTAAATTATTCAATTATTACATAAAGTCAAAATGGACAAAAATTCAAAATTACGACAGTGTATACTATTACATAAAAGTGTATATTATTCAATTATTACATTAAGGCATTATTGACAAAAATTCAAAATTACGACAGTGGATACTATTACATAAAAGTGTATATTATTCAATTATTACATAAAGTCATTATTGAAAAAAATTCAAAATTACGACAGTGTATACTATTACATTAAAGTGAAAATTATTAAATTATTACATGAAGTCATTATTGAAATTTTTTTAAATTATGACAGTGTATACTATTACATAAAAGTGTAAATTATTCAATTATTACATAAAGCCAAAATGGACAAAAATTCAAAATTACGACAGTGTATACTATTACATAAAGGTGTATATTATTAAATTATTACATAAAGTCAAAATGGATAAAAATTCAAAATTACGACAGTGTATACTATTACATAAAGGTGTATATTATTCAATTATTACACAAAGTCTTTATTGACAAAAATTCAATATTACGACAGTGTATACTATTACATAAAAGTGGAAATATTCAATTATTACATAAAGTCAAAATGGACAAAAATTCAATATTACGACAGTGTATACTATTACATAAAAGTGTATATTATTCAATTATTACATAAAGTCATTATTGACAAAAATTCAAAATTACGACAGTGGATACTATTACATAAAAGTGTATATTATTCAATTATTACATAAAGTCATTATTGAAAAAAATTCTAAATTACGACAGTGTATACTATTACATAAAAGTGAAAATTATTAAATTATTACATGAAGTCATTATTGAATTTTTTTTTAAATTATGACAGTGTATACTATTACATAAAAGTGTAAATTATTCAATTATTACATAAAGCCAAAATGGACAAAAATTCAAAATTACGACAGTGTATACTATTACATAAAGGTGTATATTATTCAATTATTACACAAAGTCTTTATTGACAAAAATTCAATATTATGACAGTGTATACTATTACATAAAAGTGGAAATATTCAATTATTACATAAAGTCATTATTGACAAAAATTCAAAATTACGACAGTGTATACTATTACATTAAAGTGAAAATTATTAAATTATTACATGAAGTCAAAATGACATAAAGTCTTTATTGACAAAAATTCAATATTACGACAGTGTATACTATTACATAAAAGTGTAAATTATTCAATTATTACATAAAGTCAAAATGGACAAAAATTCAATATTACGACAGTGTATACTATTACATAAAAGTGTATATTATTCAATTATTACATTAAGGCATTATTGACAAAAATTCAAAATTACGACAGTGGATACTATTACATAAAAGTGTATATTATTCAATTATTACATAAAGTCATTATTGAAAAAAATTCAAAATTACGACAGTGTATACTATTACATTAAAGTGAAAATTATTAAATTATTACATGAAGTCATTATTGAAATTTTTTTAAATTATGACAGTGTATACTATTACATAAAAGTGTAAATTATTCAATTATTACATAAAGCCAAAATGGACACAAAATTCAAAATTACGACACTGTATACTATTACATAAAAGTGGAAATATTTCATTTATTACATAAAGTCAAAATGGACAAAAATTCAAAATTAAGACAGTGGCTACTATTACATAAAAGTGTAAATTATTCAATTATTACATAAAGTCAAAATCGACAAAAATTCTAAATTACGACAGTGTATACTATTACATAAAAGTGTAAATTATTAAATTATTACATAAAGTCAAAATGGACAAAAATTCAACATTACGACAGTGGATACTATTACATAAAAGTGTAAATTATTCAATTATTACATAAAGTCAAAATGGACAAAAATTCAACATCACGACAGTGTATACTATTACATAAAAGTGTAAATTATTCAATTATTACATAAAGCCAAAATGGACACAATTCAATATTACGACAGTGTATACTATTACATAAAAGTGTAAATTATTCAATTATTACATAAAGCCAAAATGGACAAAAATTCAAAATTACGACAGTATGTAATAATTTAATAATTTCCACTTTTATGTAATAGTATACACTGTCGTAATTTTGAATTTTTGTCCATTTTGGCTTTATGTAATAATTTAATAATTTCCACTTTTATGTAATAGTATACAAAGTCATTATTGACAAAAATTCAAAATTACGACAGTGTATACTATTACATAAAAGTGGAAATATTCAATTATAACAAAGTCATTATTGACAAAAATTCAAAATTACGACAGTGTATACTATTACATAAAAGTGTAAATTATTCAATTATTACATAAAGTCATTATTGAGAAAATTTCAAAATTACGACAGTGTATACTATTACATAAAAGTGGAAATTATTCAATTATTACATAAAGTCAAAATGGACAAAAATTCAAAATTACGACAGTGTATACTATTACATAAAAGTGGAAATTATTAAATTATTACATAAAGTCATTATTGACAAAAATTCAAAATTACGACAGTGTATACTATTACATAAAAGTGAAAATTATTAAATTATTACATAAAGCCAAAATGGACAAAAATTCAAAATTACGACAGTATGTAATAATTTAATAATTTCCACTTTTATGTAATAGTATACACTGTCGTAATTTTGAATTTTTGTCCATTTTGGCTTTATGTAATAATTTAATAATTTCCACTTTTATGTAATAGTATACAAAGTCATTATTGACAAAAATTCAAAATTACGACAGTGTATACTATTACATAAAAGTGTAAATTATTCAATTATTACATAAAGTCATTATTGAGAAAATTTCAAAATTACGACAGTGTATACTATTACATAAAAGTGGAAATTATTCAATTATTACATAAAGTCAAAATGGACAAAAATTCAAAATTACGACAGTGTATACTATTACATAAAAGTGGAAATTATTAAATTATTACATAAAGTCATTATTGACAAAAATTCAAAATTACGACAGTGGATACTATTACATAAAAGTGGAAATATTCAATTATAACAAAGTCATTATTGACAAAAATTCAAAATTACGACAGTGTATACTATTACATAAAAGTGTAAATTATTCAATTATTACAGAAAGTCATTATTGAGAAAATTTCAAAATTACGACAGTGTATACTATTACATAAAAGTGTAAATTATTCAATTATTACATAAAGTCAAAATGGACAAAAATTCAAAATTACGACAGTGTATACTATTACATAAAAGTGGAAATTATTAAATTATTACATAAAATCATTATTGACAAAAATTCAAAATTACGACAGTGGATACTATTACATAAAGGTGTATATTATTCAATTATTACACAAAGTCTTTATTGGAAAAAATTCTATATTACGACAGTGTATACTATTACATAAAAGTGTATATTATTCAATTATTACATAAAGTCAAAATGGACATAAATTTCAAATTCCGACAGTGGATACTATTACATAAAAGTGTAAATTATTCAATTATTACATAAAGTCAAAATGGACAAAAATTTCAAATTCCGACAGTGGATACTATTACATAAAAGTGGAAATTATTCAATTATTACATAAAGTCATTATTGAGAAAAAATCAAAATTACGACAGTGTATACTATTACATAAAAGTGTATATTATTCAATCATTACACTAAGTCAAATTGGACAAAAATTCAAAATTACGACAGTGGCTACTATTACATAAAAGTGGAAATTATTAAATTATTACATAAAGTCATTATTGACAAAAATTCAAAATTACGACAGTGGCTACTATTACATAAAAGTGTAAATTATTCAATTATTACATAAAGTCAAAATGGACAAAACTCTAAATTACGACAGTGTATACTATTACATAAAAGTGGAAATATTCAATTATTATATAAAGCCAAAATGGACAAAAATTCTAAATTACGACAGTGGATACTATTACATAAAAGTGTAAATTATTCAATTATTACATAAAGTCAAAATGGACAAAAATTCAATATTACGACAGTGTATACTATTACATAAAAGTGGAAATATTCAATTATTACATAAAGTCATTATTGACAAAAATTCTAAATTACGACAGTGTATACTATTACATAAAAGTGGAAATATTCAATTATTATATAAAGCCAAAATGGACAAAAATTCAATATTACGACAGTGTATACTATTACATAAAAGTGGAAATATTCAATTATTACATAAAGTCATTATTGACAAAAATTCAAAATTACGACAGTGTATACTATTACATAAAAGTGTAAATTATTCAATTATTACATAAAGTCATTATTGAAAAAAATTCAATATTACGACAGTGTATACTATTACATAAAAGTGTAAATTATTCAATTATTACATAAAGTCAAAATGGACAAAAATTCAATATTACGACAGTGTATACTATTACATAAAAGTGGAAATATTCAATTATTATATAAAGCCAAAATGGACAAAAATTCTAAATTACGACAGTGTATACTATTACATAAAAGTGTAAATTATTCAATTATTACATAAAGCCAAAATGAACAGAATTTTTAAATTACGACAGTGGATACTATTACATAAAAGTGTAAATTATTCAATTATTACATAAAGCCAAAATGGACAAAAATTCAACATTACGACAGTGTATACTATTACATAAAAGTGTATATTATTCAATTATTACATAAAGTCAAAATGGACAAAAATTCAACATTACGACAGTGTATACTATTACATAAAAGTGTATATTATTCAATTATTACATAAAGTCAAAATGGACAAAAATTCAACATTACGACAGTGTATACTATTACATAAAAGTGTAAATTATTCAATTAGTACATAAAGTCAAAATGGACAAAAATTCAACATTACGACAGTGGATACTATTACATAAAAGTGTAAATTATTCAATTAGTACATAAAGTCAAAATGGACAAAAATTCAACATTACGACAGTGGATACTATTACATAAAAGTGTAAATTATTCAATTATATTCAATTATAACATAAAGTCAAAGTGTGCCTCGTCTCGTGTTCATCCTCCTGAGTCCTCTCCGTTCCAGTCTATCTCCAGCCGCTCATCTGCAAGTACAAGGAAAGTATGATTCAGTCATCCTCTTCAATCTTCTGGAATATCCATATTCACTCACCTGCACCGCCGTTGATTCTTCTGGTTGTTCAATAAACATTCCATTACCTGCTCCATCTGTCTCAGTCCCTTCTGTACTGTAACAACATTTACATAAAAGTATAAATTATTTCATTATTACATAAAGTCAAAATGGACAAAAATTCAAAATTACGACAGTATGTAATAATTTAATAATTTCCACTTTTATGTAATAGTATACACTGTCGTAATTTTGAATTTTTGTCCATTTTGGCTTTATGTAATAATTTAATAATTTCCACTTTTATGTAATAGTATACAAAGTCATTATTGACAAAAATTCTAAATTACGACAGTGTATACTATTACATAAAAGTGGAAATATTCAACTATAACAAAGTCATTATTGACAAAAATTCAAAATTACGACAGTGTATACTATTACATAAAAGTGGAAATTATTCAATTATTACATAAAGTCAAAATGGACAAAAATGCAAAATTACGACAGTGTATACTATTACATAAAAGTGGAAATTATTAAATTATTACATAAAGTCATTATTGACAAAAATTCAAAATTACGACAGTGTATACTATTACATAAAAGTGAAAATTATTAAATTATTACATAAAGTCATTATTGACAAAAATTCAAAATTACGACAGTGGATATTATTACATAAAAGTGGAAATATTCAATTATAACAAAGTCATTATTGACAAAAATTCAAAATTACAACAGTGTATACTATTACATAAAAGTGTAAATTATTAAATTATTACAGAAAGTCATTATTGAGAAAATTTCAAAATTACGACAGTGTATACTATTACATAAAAGTGTAAATTATTCAATTATTACATAAAGTCAAAATGGACAAAAATTCAAAATTACGACAGTGTATACTATTACATAAAAGTGGAAATTATTAAATTATTACATGAAGTCATTATTGACAAAAATTCAAAATTACGACAGTGGATACTATTACATAAAGGTGTATATTATTCAATTATTACACAAAGTCTTTATTGACAAAAATTCAATATTACGACAGTGTATACTATTACATAAAAGTGTATATTATTCAATTATTACATAAAGTCAAAATGGACAAAAATTTCAAATTCCGACAGTGGATACTATTACATAAAAGTGTAAATTATTCAATTATTACATAAAGTCAAAATGGACAAAAATTTCAAATTTCGACAGTGGATACTATTACATAAAAGTGTAAATTATTCAATTATTACATGAAGTTAAAATGGACAAAATTTCAAAATTACGACAGTGTATACTATTACATAAAAGTGGAAATTATTCAATTATTACATAAAGTCATTATTGAGAAAAAATCAAAATTACGACAGTGTATACTATTACATAAAAGTGTATATTATTCAATTATTACACTAAGTCAAATTGGACAAAAATTCTAAATTACGACAGTGTATACTATTACATAAAAGTCGAAATTATTAAATTATTACATAAAGTCATTATTGACAAAAATTCAAAATTACGACAGTTGCTACTATTACATAAAAGTGTAAATTATTCAATTATTACATAAAGTCAAAATGGACAAAAATTCTAAATTACGACAGTGTATACTATTACATAAAAGTGGAAATATTCAATTATTATATAAAGCCAAAATGGACAAAAATTCTAAATTACGACAGTGTATACTATTACATAAAAGTGTAAATTATTCAATTATTACATAAAGTCAAAATGGACAAAAATTCAATATTACGACAGTGTATACTATTACATAAAAGTGGAAATTTTCAATTATTACATAAAGTCATTATTGACAAAAATTCAAAATTACGACAGTGTATACTATTACATAAAAGTGGAAATATTCAATTATTATATAAAGCCAAAATGGACAAAAATTCAATATTACGACAGTGTATACTATTACATAAAAGTGGAAATATTCAATTATTACATAAAGTCATTATTGACAAAAATTCAAAATTACGACAGTGTATACAATTACATAAAAGTGTAAATTATTCAATTATTACATAAAGTCATTATTGAAAAAAATTCAATATTACGACAGTGTATACTATTACATAAAAGTGTAAATTATTCAATTATTACATAAAGTCAAAATGGACAAAAATTCAATATTACGACAGTGTATACTATTACATAAAAGTGGAAATTTTCAATTATTACATAAAGTCAAAATGGACAAAAATGCAAAATTACGACAGTGTATACTATTACATAAAAGTGGAAATTATTCAATTATTACATAAAGTCAAAATGGACAAAAATGCAAAATTACGACAGTGTATACTATTACATAAAAGTGGAAATTATTAAATTATTACATAAAGTCATTATTGACAAAAATTCTAAATTACGACAGTGTATACTATTACATAAAAGTGTAAATTATTCAATTATTACATAAAGTCAAAATGGACAAAAACTCTAAATTACGACAGTGTATACTATTACATAAAAGTGTAAATTATTCAATTATTACATAAAGTCAAAATGGACAAAAATTCAATATTACGACAGTGTATACTATTACATAAAAGTGGAAATTTTCAATTATTACATAAAGTCAAAATGGACAAAAATGCAAAATTACGACAGTGTATACTATTACATAAAAGTGGAAATTATTCAATTATTACATAAAGTCAAAATGGACAAAAATGCAAAATTACGACAGTGTATACTATTACATAAAAGTGGAAATTATTAAATTATTACATAAAGTCATTATTGACAAAAATTCTAAATTACGACAGTGTATACTATTACATAAAAGTGTAAATTATTCAATTATTACATAAAGTCAAAATGGACAAAAATTCAATATTACGACAGTGTATACTATTACATAAAAGTGGAAATTTTCAATTATTACATAAAGTCATTATTGACAAAAATTCAAAATTACGACAGTGTATACTATTACATAAAAGTGGAAATATTCAATTATTATATAAAGCCAAAATGGACAAAAATTCAATATTACGACAGTGTATACTATTACATAAAAGTGGAAATATTCAATTATTACATAGTCATTATTGACAAAAATTCAAAAGTACGACAGTGTATACTATTACATAAAAGTGTAAATTATTCAATTATTACATAAAGTCATTATTGAAAAAAATTCAATATTACGACAGTGTATACTATTACATAAAAGTGTAAATTATTCAATTATTACATAAAGTCAAAATGGACAAAAATTCAATATTACGACAGTGTATACTATTACATAAAAGTGGAAATATTCAATTATTATATAAAGCCAAAATGGACAAAAATTCTAAATTACGACAGTGTATACTATTACATAAAAGTGTAAATTATTCAATTATTACATAAAGCCAAAATGAACAGAATTTTTAAATTACGACAGTGTATACTATTACATAAAAGTGTAAATTATTCAATTATTACATAAAGTCATTATTGAGAAAATTTCAAAATTACGACAGTGTATACTATTACATAAAAGTGGAAATTATTCAATTATTACATAAAGTCAAAATGGACAAAAATTCAAAATTACGACAGTGTATACTATTACATAAAAGTGGAAATTATTAAATTATTACATAAAGTCATTATTGACAAAAATTCAAAATTACGACAGTGGATACTATTACATAAAAGTGGAAATATTCAATTATAACAAAGTCATTATTGACAAAAATTCAAAATTACGACAGTGTATACTATTACATAAAAGTGTAAATTATTCAATTATTACAGAAAGTCATTATTGAGAAAATTTCAAAATTACGACAGTGTATACTATTACATAAAAGTGTAAATTATTCAATTATTACATAAAGTCAAAATGGACAAAAATTCAAAATTACGACAGTGTATACTATTACATAAAAGTGGAAATTATTAAATTATTACATAAAATCATTATTGACAAAAATTCAAAATTACGACAGTGGATACTATTACATAAAGGTGTATATTATTCAATTATTACACAAAGTCTTTATTGGAAAAAATTCTATATTACGACAGTGTATACTATTACATAAAAGTGTAAATTATTCAATTATTACATAAAGTCAAAATGGACAAAAATTCAATATTACGACAGTGTATACTATTACATAAAAGTGGAAATATTCAATTATTATATAAAGCCAAAATGGACAAAAATTCTAAATTACGACAGTGTATACTATTACATAAAAGTGTAAATTATTCAATTATTACATAAAGCCAAAATGAACAGAATTTTTAAATTACGACAGTGTATACTATTACATAAAAGTGTAAATTATTCAATTATTACATAAAGTCATTATTGAGAAAATTTCAAAATTACGACAGTGTATACTATTACATAAAAGTGGAAATTATTCAATTATTACATAAAGTCAAATGGACAAAAATTCAAAATTACGACAGTGTATACTATTACATAAAAGTGGAAATTATTAAATTATTACATAAAGTCATTATTGACAAAAATTCAAAATTACGACAGTGGATACTATTACATAAAAGTGTATATTATTCAATTATTACACAAAGTCTTTATTGGAAAAAATTCTATATTACGACAGTGTATACTATTACATAAAAGTGTATATTATTCAATTATTACATAAAGTCAAAATGGACAAAAATTCAATATTACGACAGTGTATACTATTACATAAAAGTGGAAATATTCAATTATTATATAAAGCCAAAATGGACAAAAATTCTAAATTACGACAGTGTATACTATTACATAAAAGTGTAAATTATTCAATTATTACATAAAGCCAAAATGAACAGAATTTTTAAATTACGACAGTGGATACTATTACATAAAAGTGTAAATTATTCAATTATTACATAAAGCCAAAATGGACAAAAATTCAACATTACGACAGTGTATACTATTACATAAAAGTGTATATTATTCAATTATTACATAAAGTCAAAATGGACAAAAATTCAACATTACGACAGTGTATACTATTACATAAAAGTGTATATTATTCAATTATTACATAAAGTCAAAATGGACAAAAATTCAACATTACGACAGTGTATACTATTACATAAAAGTGTAAATTATTCAATTAGTACATAAAGTCAAAATGGACAAAAATTCAACATTACGACAGTGGATACTATTACATAAAAGTGTAAATTATTCAATTAGTACATAAAGTCAAAATGGACAAAAATTCAACATTACGACAGTGGATACTATTACATAAAAGTGTAAATTATTCAATTATTACATAAAGCCAAAATGGACAAAAATTCAATATTACGACAGTGTATACTATTACATAAAAGTGGAAATATTCAACTATAACAAAGTCATTATTGACAAAAATTAAAAATTACGACAGTGGATACTATTACATAAAAGTGGAAATATTCAATTATAACATAAAGTCAAAGTGTGCCTCGTCTCGTGTTCATCCTCCTGAGTCCTCTCCGTTCCAGTCTATCTCCAGCCGCTCGTCTGCAAGTACAAGGAAAGTATGATTCAGTCATCCTCTTCAATCTTCTGGAATATCCATATTCACTCACCTGCACCGTCGTTGATTCTTCTGGTTGTTCAATAAACATTCCATTACCTGCTCCATCTGTCTCAGTCCCTTCTGTACTGTAACAACATTTACATAAAAGTATAAATTATTTCATTATTACATAAAGTCAAAATGGACAAAAATTCAAAATTACGACAGTATGTAATAATTTAATAATTTCCACTTTTATGTAATAGTATACACTGTCGTAATTTTGAATTTTTGTCCATTTTGGCTTTATGTAATAATTTAATAATTTCCACTTTTATGTAATAGTATACAAAGTCATTATTGACAAAAATTCAAAATTACGACAGTGTATACTATTACATAAAAGTGGAAATATTCAATTATAACAAAGTCATTATTGACAAAAATTCAAAATTACGACAGTGTATACTATTACATAAAAGTGGAAATTATTCAATTATTACATAAAGTCAAAATGGACAAAAATGCAAAATTACGACAGTGTATACTATTACATAAAAGTGGAAATTATTAAATTATTACATAAAGTCATTATTGACAAAAATGCAAAATTACGACAGTGGATACTATTACATAAAAGTGAAAATTATTAAATTATTACATAAAGTCATTATTGACAAAAATTCAAAATTACGACAGTGGATACTATTACATAAAAGTGGAAATATTCAATTATAACAAAGTCATTATTGACAAAAATTCAAAATTACGACAGTGTATACTATTACATAAAAGTGTAAATTATTCAATTATTACAGAAAGTCATTATTGAGAAAATTTCAAAATTACGACAGTGTATACTATTACATAAAAGTGTAAATTATTCAATTATTACATAAAGTCAAAATGGACAAAAATTCTAAATTACGACAGTGTAGACTATTACATAAAAGTGGAAATTATTAAATTATTACATGAAGTCATTATTGACAAAAATTCAAAATTACGACAGTGGATACTATTACATAAAGGTGTATATTATTCAATTATTACATAAAGTCAAAATGGACAAAAATTTCAAATTCCGACAGTGTATACTATTACATAAAAGTGTAAATTATTCAATTATTACATAAAGTCAAAATGGACAAAAATTCAAAATTACGACAGTGTATACTATTACATAAAAGTGGAAATTATTAAATTATTACATGAAGTCATTATTGACAAAAATTCAAAATTACGACAGTGGATACTATTACATAAAGGTGTATATTATTCAATTATTACATAAAGTCAAAATGGACAAAAATTTCAAATTCCGACAGTGGATACTATTACATAAAAGTGTATATTATTCAATTATTACACAAAGTCTTTATTGACAAAAATTCAATATTACGACAGTGTATACTATTACATAAAAGTGTATATTATTCAATTATTACATGAAGTCAAAATGGACAAAAATTTCAAATTCCGACAGTGGATACTATTACATAAAAGTGTAAATTATTCAATTATTACATAAAGTCAAAATGGACAAAAATTTCAAATTCCGACAGTGGATACTATTACATAAAAGTGTAAATTATTCAATTATTACATGAAGTTAAAATGGACAAAATTTCAAACTTACGACAGTGTATACTATTACATAAAAGTGGAAATTATTCAACTATTACATAAAGTCATTATTGAGAAAAAATCTAAATTACGACAGTGTATACTATTACATAAAAGTGTATATTATTCAATTATTACACTAAGTCAAATTGGACAAAAATTCTAAATTACGACAGTGTATACTATTACATAAAAGTGGAAATTATTAAATTATTACATAAAGTCATTATTGAGAAAAAATCAAAATTACGACAGTGTATACTATTACATAAAAGTGTAAATTATTCAATTATTACATAAAGTCAAAATGGACAAAAATTCTAAATTACGACAGTGTATACTATTACATAAAAGTGGAAATATTCAACTATAACAAAGTCATTATTGACAAAAATTCAAAATTACGACAGTGGATACTATTACATAAAGGTGTATATTATTCAATTATTACATAAAGTCAAAATGGACAAAAATTTCAAATTCCGACAGTGGATACTATTACATAAAAGTGTATATTATTCAATTATTACACAAAGTCTTTATTGACAAAAATTCAATATTACGACAGTGTATACTATTACATAAAAGTGTATATTATTCAATTATTACATAAAGTCAAAATGGACAAAAATTTCAAATTCCGACAGTGGATACTATTACATAAAAGTGTAAATTATTCAATTATTACATAAAGTCAAAATGGACAAAAATTTCAAATTCCGACAGTGGATACTATTACATAAAAGTGTAAATTATTCAATTATTACATGAAGTTAAAATGGACAAAATTTCAAAATTACGACAGTGTATACTATTACATAAAAGTGGAAATTATTCAACTATTACATAAAGTCATTATTGAGAAAAAATCAAAATTACGACAGTGTATACTATTACATAAAAGTGTATATTATTCAATTATTACACTAAGTCAAATTGGACAAAAATTCTAAATTACGACAGTGTATACTATTACATAAAAGTGGAAATTATTAAATTATTACATAAAGTCATTATTGACAAAAATTCAAAATTACGACAGTTGCTACTATTACATAAAAGTGTAAATTATTCAATTATTACATAAAGTCAAAATGGACAAAAATTCTAAATTACGACAGTGTATACTATTACATAAAAGTGGAAATATTCAATTATTATATAAAGCCAAAATGGACAAAAATTCTAAATTACGACAGTGTATACTATTACATAAAAGTGTAAATTATTCAATTATTACATAAAGTCAAAATGGACAAAAATTCAATAGTACGACAGTGTATACTATTACATAAAAGTGGAAATATTCAATTATTACATAAAGTCATTATTGACAAAAATTCAAAATTACGACAGTGTATACTATTACATAAAAGTGGAAATATTCAATTATTATATAAAGCCAAAATGGACAAAAATTCAATATTACGACAGTGTATACTATTACATAAAAGTGGAAATATTCAATTATTACATAAAGTCATTATTGACAAAAATTCAAAATTACGACAGTGTATACAATTACATAAAAGTGTAAATTATTCAATTATTACATAAAGTCATTATTGAAAAAAATTCAATATTACGACAGTGTATACTATTACATAAAAGTGGAAATTATTCAATTATTACATAAAGTCAAAATGGACAAAAACTCTAAATTACGACAGTGTATACTATTACATAAAAGTGGAAATATTCAATTATTATATAAAGCCAAAATGGACAAAAATTCTAAATTACGACAGTGTATACTATTACATAAAAGTGTAAATTATTCAATTATTACATAAAGTCAAAATGGACAAAAATTCAATATTACGACAGTGTATACTATTACATAAAAGTGGAAATTTTCAATTATTACATAAAGTCAAAATGGACAAAAATGCAAAATTACGACAGTGTATACTATTACATAAAAGTGGAAATATTCAATTATTACATAGTCATTATTGACAAAAATTCAAAAGTACGACAGTGTATACTATTACATTAAAAGTGTAAATTATTCAATTATTACATAAAGTCATTATTGAAAAAAATGCAATATTACGACAGTGTATACTATTACATAAAAGTGTAAATTATTCAATTATTACATAAAGTCAAAATGGACAAAAATTCAATATTACGACAGTGTATACTATTACATAAAAGTGGAAATATTCAATTATTATATAAAGCCAAAATGGACAAAAATTCTAAATTACGACAGTGTATACTATTACATAAAAGTGTAAATTATTCAATTATTACATAAAGCCAAAATGAACTGAATTTTTAAATTACGACAGTGGATACTATTACATAAAAGTGTAAATTATTCAATTATTACATAAAGCCAAAATGGACAAAAATTCAACATTACGACAGTGTATACTATTACATAAAAGTGTATATTATTCAATTATTACATGAAGTCAAAATGGACAAAAATTCAACATTACGACAGTGTATACTATTACATAAAAGTGTATATTATTCAATTATTACATAAAGTCAAAATGGACAAAAATTTCAAATTCCGACAGTGGATACTATTACATAAAAGTGTAAATTATTCAATTATTACATGAAGTCAAAATGGACAAAAATTCAATATTACGACAGTGTATACTATTACATAAAAGTGGAAATATTCAATTATTACATAAAGTCATTATTGACAAAAATTCAAAATTACGACAGTGTATACTATTACATAAAAGTGGAAATATTCAATTATTATATAAAGCCAAAATGGACAAAAATTCAATATTACGACAGTGTATACTATTACATAAAAGTGGAAATATTCAATTATTACATAAAGTCATTATTGACAAAAATTCAAAATTACGACAGTGTATACTATTACATAAAAGTGTAAATTATTCAATTATTACATAAAGTCATTATTGAAAAAAATTCAATATTACGACAGTGTATACTATTACATAAAAGTGTAAATTATTCAATTATTACATAAAGTCAAAATGGACAAAAATTCAATATTACGACAGTGTATACTATTACATAAAAGTGGAAATTTTTCAATTATTACATAAAGCCAAAATGAACAGAATTTTTAAATTACGACAGTGGATACTATTACATAAAAGTGTAAATTATTCAATTATTACATAAAGCCAAAATGGACAAAAATTCAACATTACGACAGTGTATACTATTACATTAAAGTGTATATTATTCAATTATTACATAAAGTCAAAATGGACAAAAATTCAACATTACGACAGTGTATACTATTACATAAAAGTGTATATTATTCAATTATTACATAAAGTCAAAATGGACAAAAATTCAACATTACGACAGTGTATACTATTACATAAAAGTGTAAATTATTCAATTAGTACATAAAGTCAAAATGGACAAAAATTCAACATTACGACAGTGGATACTATTACATGAAAGTGTAAATTATTCAATTATTACATAAAGCCAAAATGGACAAAAATTCAATATTACGACAGTGTATACTATTACATAAAAGTGTAAATTATTCAATTATTACATAAAGCCAAAATGGACAAAAATTCAACATTACGACAGTGTATGCTATTACATAAAAGTGTAAATTATTCAATTATTACATAAAGTCAAAATGGACAAAAATTCAACATTACGACAATGTATACTATTACATAAAAGTGTAAATTATTTAATTAGTACATAAAGTCAAAATGGACAAAAATTCAACATTACGACAGTGGATACTATTACATAAAAGTGTAAATTATTCAATTATTACATAAAGCCAAAATGGACAAAAATTCTATATTACGACAGTGTATACTATTACATAAAAGTGGAAATATTCAACTATAACAAAGTCATTATTGACAAAAATTCAAAATTACGACAGTGTATACTAATTACATAAAAGTGGAAATTATTCAATTATTACATAAAGTCAAAGTGTGCCTCGTCTCGTGTTCATCCTCCTGAGTCCTCTCCGTTCCAGTCTATCTCCAGCCGCTCATCTGCAAGTACAAGGAAAGTATGATTCAGTCATCCTCTTCAATCTTCTGGAATATCCATATTCACTCACCTGCACCGCCGTTGATTCTTCTGGTTGTTCAATAAACATTCCATTACCTGCTCCATCTGTCTCAGTCCCTTCTGTACTGTAACAACATTTACATAAAAGTATAAATTATTTCATTATTACATAAAGTCAAAATGGACAAAAATTCAAAATTACGACAGTATGTAATAATTTAATAATTTCCACTTTTATGTAATAGTATACACTGTCGTAATTTTGAGTTTTTGTCCATTTTGGCTTTATGTAATAATTTAATAATTTCCACTTTTATGTAATAGTATACAAAGTCATTATTGACAAATTTCAAAATTACGACAGTGGATACTATTACATAAAATTGGAAATATTCAATTATAACAAAGTCATTATTGACAAAAATTCAATATTACGACAGTGTATACTATTACATAAAAGTGTAAATTATTCAATTTTTACGTAAAGTCATTATTGACAAAAATTAAAAATTACGACAGTGTATACTATTACATAAAAGTGTAAATTATTCAATTATTACATAGTCATTATTGACAAAAATTCAATATTACGACAGTGTATACTATTACATAAAAGTGGAAATAATCAATTATTACATAAAGTCATTATTGACAAAAATTCAAAATTACGACAGTGTATACTATTACATAAAAGTGGAAATATTCAATTATTATATAAAGCCAAAATGGACAAAAATTCAACATTACGACAGTGTATACTATTACATAAAAGTGTAAATTATTCAATTAGTACATAAAGTCAAAATGGACAAAAATTCAACATTACGACAGTGGATACTATTACATAAAAGTGTAAATTATTCAATTATTACATAAAGTCAAAATGGACAAAAATTCAACATTACGACAATGTATACTATTACATAAAAGTGTAAATTATTCAATTATTACATAAAGTCAAAATGGACAAAAATTCAACATTACGACAGTGTATACTATTACATAAAAGTGTAAATTATTCAATTAGTACATAAAGTCAAAATGGACAAAAATTCAACATTACGACAGTGGATACTATTACATAAAAGTGTAAATTATTCAATTATTACATAAAGCCAAAATGGACAAAAATTCAATATTACGACAGTGTATACTATTACATAAAAGTGTAAATTATTCAATTATTACATAAAGCCAAAATGGACAAAAATTCAACATTACGACAGTGTATACTATTACATAAAAGTGTAAATTATTAAATTATTACATAAAGTCAAAATGGACAAAAATTCAACATTACGACAATGTATACTATTACATAAAAGTGTAAATTATTCAATTATTACATAAAGCCAAAATGGACAAAAATTCAACATTACGACAGTGTATACTATTACATAAAAGTGGAAATATTCAACTATAACAAAGTCATTATTGACAAAAATTAAAAATTACGACAGTGGATACTATTACATAAAAGTGGAAATATTCAATTATTACATAAAGTCATTATTGACAAAAATGCAATATTACGACAGTGTATACTATTACATAAAACTGTAAATTATTCAATTATTACATAAAGTCATTATTGACAAAAATTCTAAATTATGACAGTATGTAATAATTGAATAATTTACACTTTTATGTAATTAGTATACAAAGTCAAAATGGACAAAAATTCTAAATTACGACAGTGTATACTAATTACATAAAAGTGTAAATTATTCAATTATTACATACTGTCATTATTGACAAAAATTCTAAATTATGACAGTATGTAATAATTGAATAATTTACACTTTTATGTAATTAGTATACAAAGTCAAAATGGACAAAAATTCTAAATTACGACAGTGTATACTAATTACATAAAAGTGTAAATTATTCAATTATTACATAAAGTCAAAATGAACAGAATTTTTAAATTACGACAGTGTATACTATTACATTAAAGTGGAAATTATACAATTAAAGTCATTATTGACAAAATTCCAAAATTACGACAGTGGATACTATTACATTAAAGTGGAAATTATTCAATTATTACATAAAGTCAAAGTGTGCCTCGTCTCGTGTTCATCCTCCTGAGTCCTCTCCGTTCCAGTCTATCTCCAGCCGCTCATCTGCAAGTACAAGGAAAGTATGATTCAGTCATCCTCTTCAATCTTCTGGAATATCCATATTCTCACCTGTCCCGCCGTTGATTCTTCTGGTTGTTCAATAAACATTCCATTACCTGCTACATCTGTCTCAGTCCCTTCTGTACTGTAACAACATTTACATAAAAGTGTAAATTATTTAATTATTACATAAAGTTAAAATGGACAAAATTTCAAAATTACGACAGTGTACACTATTACATAAAAGTTGAAATTATTAAATTATTACATAAAGTTAAAATGGACAGAATTTCAAAATTACGATAGTGTATACTATTACATAAAAGTGGAAATTATTAAATTATTATATAAAGTCATTATTGAGAAAAATTCAAAATTACGACAGTGGATACTATTACATAAAAGTGTATATTATTCAATTATTACACTAAGTCAAAATGGACAAAAATTCAAAATTATGACAGTGTATACTATTACATAAAAGTGGAAAGTATACAATTAAAGTCATTATTGACAAAAATTCAAAATTACGACAGTGGATACTATTACATAAAGGTGTATATTATTCAATTATTACATAAAGTCAAAATGGACAAAAATTCAAAATTATGACAGTGTATACTATTACATAAAAGTGTAAATTATTCAATTATTACATGAAGTCAAAATGGACAAAATTTAAAAATTACGACAGTGGATACTATTACATAAAAGTAGACATTATTCAATTATTACATGAAGTCAAAATGGACAAAATTTCTAAATTACGACAGTGGATACTATTACATAAAAGTGGAAAGTATACAATTAAAGTCATTATTGACAAAAATTCAAAATTACGACAGTGGATACTATTACATAAAGGTGTATATTATTCAATTATTACGTAAAGTCAAAATGGACAAAAATTCAAAATTATGACAGTGTATACAATTACATAAAAGTGGAAATGTTTTAATTATTTCATGACGTAAAAATGGACAAAAATTCCAAATTACGACAGTGTATACTATTACATAAAAGTGGAAATTATTCAATTATTACAAAAAGTCGTTATTGAAAAAAATTCTAAATTACTACAGTGTATACTATTAAATAAAAGTAGAAATTATTCAATTATTACATGAAGTCAAAATGGACAAAATTTCAAAATTACGACAGTGGATACTATTACATAAAGGTGTATATTATTCAATTATTACATAAAGTCAAAGTGTGCCTCGTCTCGTGTTCATCCTCCTGAGTCCTCTCCGTTCCAGTCTATCTCCAGCCGCTCATCTGCAAGTACAAGGAAAGTATGATTCAGTCATCCTCTTCAATCTTCTGGAATATCCATATTCTCACCTGTACCGCCGTTGATTCTTCTGGTTGTTCAATAAACATTCCATTACCTGCTACATCTGTCTCAGTCCCTTCTGTACTGTAACAACATTTACATAAAAGTGTAAATTATTTAATTATTACATAAAGTTAAAATGGACAAAATTTCAAAATTACGACAGTGTATACTATTACATAAAAGTGGAAATTATTAAATTATTACATAAAGTTAAAATGGACAGAATTTCAAAATTACGACAGTGGATACTATTACATAAAAGTGTATATTATTCAATTATTACACTAAGTCAAAATGGACAAAAATTCAAAATTACGACAGTGTATACTATTACATAAAAGTGGAAAGTATACAATTAAAGTCATTATTGACAAAAATTCAAAATTACGACAGTGGATACTATTACATAAAGGTGTATATTATTCAATTATTACATAAAGTCAAAATGGACAAAAATTCAAAATTATGACAGTGTATACTATTACATAAAAGTGTAAATTATTCAATTATTACATGAAGTCAAAATGGACAATATTTAAAAATTACGACAGTGGATACTATTACATAAAAGTGGAAATTATTCAATTATTACATGAAGTCAAAATGGACAAAATTTCTAAATTACGACAGTGGATACTATTACATAAAAGTGGAAAGTATACAATTAAAGTCATTATTGACAAAAATTCAAAATTACGACAGTGGATACTATTACATAAAGGTGTATATTATTCAATTATTACGTAAAGTCAAAATGGACAAAAATTCAAAATTATGACAGTGTATACAATTACATAAAAGTGGAAATGTTTTAATTATTTCATGACGTAAAAATGGACAAAAATTCCAAATTACGACAGTGTATACTATTACATAAAAGTGGAAATTATTCAATTATTACAAAAAGTCGTTATTGAAAAAAATTCTAAATTACTACAGTGTATACTATTAAATAAAAGTAGAAATTATTCAATTATTACATGAAGTCAAAATGGACAAAATTTCAAAATTACGACAGTGGATACTATTACATAAAGGTGTATATTATTCAATTATTACATAAAGTCAAAATGGACAAAAATTCAAAATTATGACAGTGTATACTATTACATAAAAGTGTAAATTATTCAATTATTACATGAAGTCAAAATGGACAAAATTTAAAAATTACGACAGTGTATACTATTACATAAAAGTAGACATTATTCAATTATTACATGAAGTCAAAATGGACAAAATTTCTAAATTACGACAGTGGATACTATTACATAAAAGTGGAAAGTATACAATTAAAGTCATTATTGACAAAAATTCAAAATTACGACAGTGGATACTATTACATAAAGGTGTATATTTTTCAATTATTACGTAAAGTCAAAATGGACAAAAATTCAAAATTATGACAGTGTATACAATTACATAAAAGTGGAAATGTTTTAATTATTTCATGACGTAAAAATGGACAAAAATTCCAAATTACGACAGTGTATACTATTACATAAAAGTGGAAATTATTCAATTATTACAAAAAGTCGTTATTGAAAAAAATTCTAAATTACTACAGTGTATACTATTAAATAAAAGTAGAAATTATTCAATTATTACATGAAGTCAAAATGGACAAAATTTCAAAATTACGACAGTGGATACTATTACATAAAGGTGTATATTATTCAATTATTACACAAAGTCATAATTGACAAAAATTCCAAATTACGACAGTGTATACTATTACATAAAAGTGGAAATTATTCAATTATTACGTAAAGTCGTTATTGATAAAAATTCTAAATTACGACAGTGTATACTATTAAATAAAAGTAGAAATTATTCAATTATTACATGAAGTCAAAATGGACAAAAATTCAAAATTACGACTGTGGATACTATTACATAAAAGTGTAAATTATTCAATTATTACATGAAGTCAAAATGGACAAAAATTCAAAATTACAACGGTGTATACTATTACATAAAAGTGTAAATTATTCAATTATTACATGAAGTCAAAATGGACAAAATTTCTAAATTACGACAGTGGATACTTTTACATAAAGGTGTATATTATTCATCCATCCATCCATCCATCTTCTTCCGCTTATCCGGGGCCGGGTCGCGGGGGCAGCAGTCTAAGCAGAGATGCCCAGACTTCCCTCTCCCTAGACACTTCTTCCAGCTCTTCCGGGGGGACACCGAGGCGTTCCAAGGCCAGCCGGGAGACATAGTCCCTCCAGCGTGTCCTTGGTCTTCCCCGGGGCCTCCTCCCGGTTGGACATGCCCGAAACACCTTCCCGGGAAGGTGTTCAGGAGGCATCCGGAACAGATGCCCGAGCCACCTCAGCTGTCCCCTCTCGATGTGGAAGAGCAGCGGCTCTACTCCGAGTTCCTCCCGAGTGACTGAGCTTCTCACCCTATCTCTAAGGGAGCGCCCAGCCACCCTGCGGAGAAAGCTCATTTCGGCCGCCTGTATCCGGGATCTTGTCCTTTCGGTCATGACCCAAAGCTCATGACCATAGGTGAGAGTAGGAACGTAGATTGACCGGTAAATCGAGAGCTTCGCCTTACGGCTTAGCTCTTTCTTCACCACGACAGACCGGTACATCGACCGCATTACTGCAGAAGCTGCACCGATCCGTCTGTCAATCTCCCGTTCCATCCTCCCCTCACTCGTGAACAAGACCCCTAGATACTTGAACTCCTCCACTTGGGGCAGGAACTCTCCACCAACCTGAAGTGGGCAAGCCACCCTTTTCCGACCGAGGACCATGGCCTCGGATTTGGAGGTGCTGATCCCCATCCCAGCCGCTTCACACTCGGTTGCAAACCGTCCCAGTGCATGCTGAAGGTCCTGGTTAGAAGGGGCCAACACGACAACGTCATCCGCAAAGAGCAGAGACGAAACCGTGTGGTCCCCAAACCTGACACCCTCCGGCCCTTGGCTGCGCCGAGAAATTCTGTCCATAAAAATTATGAACAGAACCGGCGACAAAGGGCAGCCCTGCCGGAGTCCAACATGCACCGGGAACAAGTCTGACTTACTGCCGGCAATGCGGACCAAACTCCTGCTTCGGTCATACAGGGACCGGACAGCCCTCAGCAAAGGACCCCGGACCCCATATTCCCCCAGCACCCTCCACAGGACGCCGCGAGGGACACAGTCGAATGCCTTCTCCAAATCCACAAAACAAATGTGGACTGGTTGGGCAAACTCCCATGAACCCTCCAGCACCCTGTAGAGGGTATAGAGCTGGTCCAGTGTTCCACGACCAGGACGAAAACCACACTGTTCCTCCTGAATCCGAGGTTCCACTATCGGCCGAATTCTCCTCTCCAGTACTCTGGCATAGACTTTCCCGGGGAGGCTGAGAAGTGTGATCCCCCTATAGTTGGAACACACCCTCCGGTCCCCCTTTTTAAAAAGAGGAACCACCACCCCGGTCTGCCATCCCAGAGGCACTGTCCCCGACCGCCACGCGATGCTGCAGAGGCGTGTCAGCCAAGACAGCCCCACAACATCCAGAGACTTGAGGTACTCAGGGCGGATCTCATCCACCCCCGGTGCCTTGCCACCGAGGAGTTTCTTGACCACCTCGGTGACTTCAGCTTTGGTGATGGACGAGTCCTCCTCTGAGCCCCCAGCCTCTGCTTCCTCAATGGAAGATGTGACGGCGGGATTGAGGAGATCCTCGAAGTATTCCTTCCACCGTCCGACAACATCCCCAGTTGAGGTCAACAGCCGCCCATCGCCACTGCTTCCCCCTCCTGAGGCGCCGGACGGTTTGCCAGAATCTCTTCGAGGCCAGCCGATAGTCCTTTTCCATGGCCTCACCGAACTCCTCCCAGGCCCGAGTTTTTGCCTCCACAACCACCCGGGCTGCAGTCCGTTTAGCCTGCCGGTACCTGTCAGCTGCCTCAGGACTCCCACAAGCCAGCCAAGCCCGATAGGACTCCTTCTTCAGCTTGACGGCATCCCTTACTTCCGGTGTCCACCACCGGGTTCGGGGATTGCCACCTCGACAGGCACCGGAGACCTTGCGTCCACAGCTCCGAGCAGCCGCTTTGACAATGGAGGTGGAGAACATGGTCCACTCGGACTCAATATCTCCAGCCTCCCTCGGGATCCGGTCGAAGCTCTGCCGGAGGCAGGAGTTGAAGATCTCTCTGACAGGAGACTCGGCCAAACGTTCCCAGCAGACCCTCACAGTACGTTTGGGTCTACCGAGTCTATCCAGCTTCCTCCCCCGCCATCGGATCCAACTCACCACCAGGTGGTGATCAGTTGACAGCTCCGCCCCTCTCTTCACCCGAGTGTCCAAGACATACGGCCGCAGGTCAGATGAAACGACCACGAAGTCGATCATTGACCTACGACCTAGGGTGTCCTGGTGCCATGTGCACTGATGGACACCCTTATGCTTGAACATGGTGTTCGTTATGGACAAACTGTAGCTAGCACAGAAGTCCAATAACTGAACACCACTCGGGTTCAGATCAGGGGGGCCGTTCCTCCCAATCACGCCCCTCCAGGTTTCACTGTCATTGCCCACGTGGGCGTTGAAGTCCCCCAGTAGAACGACGGAGTCCCCAGTCGGAGCACTCTCCAGCACCCCTCCCAGGGACACCAAGAAGGTCGGGTACTCTGCACTGCTGTTTGGCCCGTAGGCACACACAACAGTGAGAGACCTATCCCCGAGCCGAAGCCGCAGGGAAACGACCCTCTCGTTCACCGGGGTAAACTCCAACACATGGCGGCAGAGCTGGGGAGCTATAAGCAAACCCACACCAGCCCGCCGCCTCTCACCATGGGCAACTCCAGAGTGGTGAAGAGTCCATCCCCTCTCGAGAAGTGTGGTTCCAGAGCCCAAGCCGTGCGTAGAGGTGATTCCGACTATCTCTAGTCGGAACCTCTCAACCTCACGCACAAGCTCAGGCTCTTTCCCCGCCAGCGAGGTGACATTCCATGTCCCAAGAGCTAGTTTCCGTGTCCAGGGATCGGGTCGTCTAGGCCCCCGCCTTCGACTGCCGCCCGATTCGCTTTGCACCGGCCCCTTACGGTCCCTCCCGTGAGTGGTGGGCCCACGGGAAGGTGTCCCCACGTCGCTCCTTTGGGCTGAGCCCGGCCGGACCCCGTGGGGAAAGGCCCGGCCACCAGGCGCTCGCATACGAGCCCCAACCCCAGGCCTGGCTCCAGGGTGGGGCCCCGGCTGCGCCATACCGGGCGACGTCACGGTCCTCCTTTTTCTTGGCATCATAAGGGTTTTTGAACTGCTCTTAGTCTGACCCGTCACCTAGGACCTGTTTGCCTTGGGAGACCCTACCAGGGGCATATAGCCCCGGACAACGTAGCTCCTAGGGTCATTCGGGTACTCAAACCCCTCCACCACGTTAAGGTGGCAGTTCATGGAGGAGTATATTATTCAATTATTACATAAAGTCAAAATGGACAAAAATTCAAAATTACGACAGTGTATACTATTACATAAAAGTGTAAATTATTCAATTATTACATGAAGTCAAAATGGACAAAAATTCTAAATTACAACAGTGGATACTAGTACATAAAAGTGGACATTTTTTAATTATTATATGAAGTCAAAATGGACAAAATTTCAAAATTACGACATTGAATACTATTACATAAAGGTGTATATTATTCAATTATTACACAAAGTCATAATTGACAAAAATTCCAAATTACGACAGTGTATACTATTACATAAAAGTGGAAATGATTCAATTATTACGTAAAGTCATTATTGAAAAAAATTCTAAATTACGACAGTGTATACTATTAAATAAAAGTAGAAATTATTCAATTATTACATGAAGTCAAAATGGACAAAATTTCAAAATTACGACAGTGGATAATATTACATAAAGGTGTATATTATTCAATTATTACATAAAGTCAAAATGGACAAAAATTCAAAATTACGACGGTGTATACTATTACATAAAAGTGTAAATTATTCAATTATTACATGGTCAAAATGGACAAAATTTCAAAATTACGACAGTGAATACTATTACATAAAGGTGTATATTATTCAATTATTACATAAAGTCAAAATGGACAAAAATTCAAAATTACGACGGTGTATACTATTACATAAAAGTGGAAATTATTCAATTATTAAATAAAGTCAAAATGGACAAAAATTCTAAATTACAACAGTGGATACTAGTACATAAAAGTGGACATTTTTCAATTATTATATGAAGTCAAAATGGACAAAAATTTCAAAATTACGACAGTGAATACTATTTCATAAAAGTGGAAATTATTCAATTATTACATAAAGTCAAAATGGACAAAAATTCTAAATTACGACAGTGTATACTATTACATAAAAGTGTAAATTATTCATTTATTACATAAAGTCAAAATGGACAAAAATTCAAAATTACGACAGTGGATACTAATACATAAAGGTGGAAATTATTCAATTATTACATAAAGTCGTTATTGAAAAAAAATCTAAATTACGACAGTGTATACTATTACATAAAAGTGGAAATTATTCAATTATTATGTAAAGTCGTTATTGAAAAAAATTCTAAATTACGACAGTGTATACTATTACATAAAGGTGTATATTATTCAATTATTACATAAAGTCAAAATGGACAAAAATTCAAAATTACGACGGTGTATACTATTACATAAAAGTGTAAATTATTCAATTATTACATGAAGTCAAAATGGACAAAATTTCTAAATTACGACAGTGTATACTATTACATAAAAGTGGAAATTATTCAATTATTATGTAAAGTCGTTATTGAAAAAAATTCTAAATTACGACAGTGTATACTATTACATAAAGGTGTATATTATTCAATTATTACATAAAGTCAAAATGGACAAAAATTCAAAATTACGACGGTGTATACTATTACATAAAAGTGTAAATTATTCAATTATTACATGAAGTCAAAATGGACAAAATTTCAAAATTACGACAGTGTATACTATTACATAAAAGTGGAAATTATTCAATTATTACATAAAGTCAAAATGGACAAAAATTCTAAATTACAACAGTGGATACTAGTACATAAAAGTGGACATTTTTCAATTATTATATGAAGTCAAAATGGACAAAATTTCTAAATTACGACAGTGAATACTATTACATAAAGGTGTATATTATTCAATTATTACATAAAGTCAAAATGGACAAAAATTCAAAATTACGACGGTGTATACTATTACATAAAAGTGGAAATTATTCAATTATTAAATAAAGTCAAAATGGACAAAAATTCTAAATTACAACAGTGGATACTAGTACATAAAAGTGGACATTTTTCAATTATTATATGAAGTCAAAATGGACAAAAATTTCAAAATTACGACAGTGAATACTATTTCATAAAAGTGGAAATTATTCAATTATTACATAAAGTCAAAATGGACAAAAATTCTAAATTACGACAGTGTATACTATTACATAAAAGTGTAAATTATTCATTTATTACATAAAGTCAAAATGGACAAAAATTCAAAATTACGACAGTGGATACTAATACATAAAGGTGGAAATTATTCAATTATTACATAAAGTCGTTATTGAAAAAAAATCTAAATTACGACAGTGTATACTATTACATAAAAGTGGAAATTATTCAATTATTATGTAAAGTCGTTATTGAAAAAAATTCTAAATTACGACAGTGTATACTATTACATAAAGGTGTATATTATTCAATTATTACATAAAGTCAAAATGGACAAAAATTCAAAATTACGACGGTGTATACTATTACATAAAAGTGTAAATTATTCAATTATTACATGAAGTCAAAATGGACAAAATT
>CM042258.1:2125796-2133296 GCA_023566225.1 Romanogobio albipinnatus | reverse complement strand
TTTTGATGTTTGGGAGCATGTTCTGATGATATTCCCCTTTAAGCTCATGATTTGACTAACATACTTGGATGTCACAGTATCTTGATTAAAGCTCATCTGACACTTCACCTGCACTAAAACTACTCCAAACTCTTTCACATATTCAATCCCTCTGTCGTGAGGTTGTGCCCTCGACAGCTGTAAATATCTCACTGGGGGAATATTTACAGTGATCCTTTATGAAAGCCATCAGCTGTAATGTATGAACGCAGAGACTCGGGTCAGACGACCCTGGAGGAAAACAGTCAAACACTCGCTCGTATTTCTCCCGGTTGAGTGGGACTCTGTGCTAACCTTGACATGCCTGAACGCTTCATCGGTGTGTGTGTGCGTCTGTGTGTGTGTGTGCTCATTCCCCTCCAAGAGGCCTTGCCCGGGTCCTTGAGTCTGTTGAATCATGGGAGACGGAGGCTCCGTCCGCTGAGAGAGTGGGAGACCCTGACAGATAAGAAACATTGCAGCCATCAGAGAACGCTGTGTCCCAAAATCTCTGCCTTTGACGTGCAGCCTGCAGATAGTGACCATCTGCCCAAAAACAGCGCCATGACGACACCTGTGCCAACCAATGCCAACGTCCCAACAATGTGTTGTTTTTGTGCTAAACTCTGGACGGGACTGAAGATTACAGGAGGAGGCGGAGGCGGAGGAGGGCCGAGACTCAAACAGTTACTGTGTCTTCCTGAAACATCTTCAAGGTCTCAGCTAAGGAATAAAATCCCAGGGGAAGAGTTTTCCAGGAGGAGATCGTCCTGGTGCGGAGTTCGGTAAGACACGCTTCTTTTGTCTTTCTGCTGATTATGATGTGTTTAGCCTCGTTTAACATCGCAGTAAACTTTGGATTGAATTTATGTTACTCACTCTTAAAAATAAAGGCTCTTTAGTGGAACTCCATTTACAACTTTAAAATCTTTCTATTGCACTAAATGTCCTTTAGAAGTGTTTTTCAAACTTTGGATCACTGGAAGACCTTTGGGATGATTCTTTGATGCTTTAAATCCTTCATTGGGATGGTATCACGTCTCTCGCTCAAACGGTCACTCTTTAGTTTAACATTTTGAAATGTTTCGACCAAATGTACGGGAAAATGGAGCCTTTATTTTTAAGAGTGCACTCCAAACTGTACATCTCTCCTCATTTTGAGCGTTATAATTGTGTTTGACTAATGTTGATCTGTCTCTCTTTGTCTCAATCTACCGAGGTCTTCCCGGCTTCCCGTCTCCCGACTCCACTCGCTGTTCCTTTTTCCTATGCATATACCTCTTTGAGAAGTAGCTTTAAAGAGGCATAGGGCATGGGAAAATGGGGCGGCAGAGGTTTCCCACCTGAGCGTCCAGCACCCCGGGATCTTGGGATCTCTGAACATGTGTTTAATCTTCAGTTTTAGATGCGGGATAAAGTCAGTGTGAGATCCAGTGGCTTGTTGAACTGAATAAAGTGGATTTGAAGAATTCTCAAAAGTGTTTGGACTTGATTTGCTTTTCTTCTTTGTCTGGCCTGTTTGGTTCGCATGATTAAAGTCTGCCTAAATAAACATGTCATTTTTCTGCTGTAAGGTTTTTTAAATATTCATTACCTCAGAATCATGCAATAAAATGCTAAACCAAATAAATTTGATAACAACACAAGCACTCAACATTTCAAAATGTGATGAATCATAACTGCATATGAAATAAAGTATTAATGATGTGGCAATATAAAGCCTTTGTGCCACACTAATACACTTTTTTTAAACACAAACTGCATCATATGTTGGTCAATGTGCTGTCTATAGCAATGAGGTAATAACATGCATAATAAATAAAATAAATAAAATGAAATAAATACATTAAAAAAATAAAAAATAAAATAAAATAAAGGATTACATAAAAACACACAAACATACAACACAAACTAAAAACAAAATGGTGTCTATAGCAGCGAGATGGTAAAAATGAAAACTCAAACAAAAAACATTAATAAAGTTATAAGTGTGTGTGTGTGTGTGTGTGTGTGTGTGTGTGTGTGTGTGTGTGTGTGTGTGTGTGTGTGTGTGTGTGTGTGTGTGTGAGTGTGAGAGAGAGAATGTGTGTGTGTGTGTGTGTGTGTGTGTGTGTGTGTGTGTGTGTGTGTGTGTGTGTGTGTGTGAGTGTGAGAGAGAGAATGTGTGTGTGTGTGTGTGTGTGTGTGTGTGTGTGTGTGTGTGTGTGTGTGTGTGTGTGTGTGTGTGTGTGTGAGAGAGAGAGAGAGAGAGAGAGAGAGAGAGAGAGAGTGTGTGTGTGTGTGTGTGTGAGTGAGAGAGAGAAAGAGAGATAGTGTGAGTGTGAGTGTGAGTGTGTGTGTGTGTGTGTGTGTGTGTGTGTGTGTGTGTGTGTGTGTGTGTGTGTGTGTGTGTGTGTGTGTGAGAGAGAGAGAGAGTATGAGTGTGTGTGTGTGGTTAGGTTACCCATGTCCTCACTTTTCAAAATGCTTATAAATCACAGAATGAGTTTTTTTTCACAGAAAGTAAACTGCACAGTCTCCTGTGATGGGTAGGTTTAGGGGCAGGGGCAGTGTGTGTGTGTGTGTGTGTGTGTGTGTGTGTGTGTGTGTGTGTGTGTGTGTGTGTGTGTGTGTGTGTGTGTGTGTGTGTGTGTGTGTGTGTGTGTGTGTGTGTGTGTGTGTGTGTGTGTGTGTGTGTGTGTGTGTGTGTGTGTGTGTGTGTGTGTGTGTGTGTGTGTGTGTGTGTGTGTGTGTGTGTGTGTGTGTGTGTGTGCTCTTCCTCATCCTCACCGGTGTGTGTGCTCTTCCTCATCCTCCTCCTCCTCACCAGCGTCCGGCCCTCTGAGGAAACACAGACACTCGTTCTCCAGCTCTCCTGTCACAGATCACATGATCAATCTCTCCATCACATCTGAGGCCCATTTCTGACACACAAGACAAATCATGCTTTTGTAAGTCATAATTATTATATAAAAGTTGAAATTGACAAACTAAATCGAAATTATGACTTAAAAGTCTAAAATGTCTTAGTGTGTCCTGAGTATGACTTGATATGACATAATTCTGATTCTGAAGTCATAATTTCAACTTTTCATCACATAATTATGACTTAGTATGTCATAATTTTAATTTATGTCTCAATTTTGACTTATCACATTTTCATCATTTTGACTTTTTCTGTCATAATTATGAATTTAAGTAATAATTTTCAACTTTTCATTTGATAAATATTACTGTCATAATCAAGTAATGATTTATGACTTTTTACTTTTTAATGTCATAATTTCAATTTGTCATCTCATTATTGACATATTTTGACTTTTCATCTCATAAATATTTTTGTCATCATTTTGACTTGTCATAGTTATGATTTTATGACCTTTGTCATAATTTTTAAATGTTAAAATTTCACATTTTCATCTCATTATTGACTCACTATCATAATTTAAACTTTCCATTTCATAAATATTACTGTCATAATTGTGATTCTTTTTGTCATAATTTTTATGACTTTATTTTTTACTTCATAATTTGTAGTAAATGTCATAATTACATAAATGTCATAATTTCCACTTTTCGTCTCAAACACTGATGTCATAATTTCAACTTTTATATCATCATTTCCACTTTTCGTCTTATAAACACTGAAGTCATGATTATGATATGATGTTGTTATGTGGTGTTAATGGGCTGTGGGTTCTCTGTGCGCTGCATGACAATAGTAAATCCCCAGTGAATGTTTAGCATGACGGTGCAGTAACAGGTCTGAGATCAGCACTACAGCTGATAATCACCAGTGAAAGAGCCGTGAGTTACAGAAGGACAGCACTGCCTCCCTGTGGCTCTATCAGCTCAATCATTCTAAACATTAATGCAACACATTCACTACAGACTTCCTCACAACATCTGAGAGTACATTAACAGATGTGTTACTGTCAACAATATATAGATATAGATATAGATATAAGACAGAATAAAAATGAGATTTTTCTCACCTTAATATCTGAGCTTTTCCAGACAAACCAAAGCAGTCCTGAAGTCCTCAAACTTCTGCCTGAAATAAACAAATAAACAAAGGACTTTTCATCTCATAATTATGATTTTTTTTTTTTATCTCAAAGTTTTTTGTCTCAATTTAGGTCTCAATTTTGACTTTAAGTCATAATTTCCAACTTTTCATCTCATAAAGATTACTGTCATAATTTCGTTAGTTATGATTTTTAATGACTTTTTAAAACTTTTAAGTCATAATTTACCTTTTAAGTCATTAATAAAAACAAACAAATAAAGACCATGAAAAATAAATAAAACAAATACATACAGTGAGGAAAATAAGTATTTGAACACTCTGCTATTTTGCAAGTTCTCCCACTTAGAAATCATGGAGGGTCTGAAATTGTCATCGTAGGTGCATGTCCACTGTGAGAGACATAATCTAAAATAAAAATCCAGAAATCACAATGTATGATTTTTTAACTATTTATTTGTATGATACAGCTGCAAATAAGTATTTGAACACCTGAGAAAATCAATGTTAATATTTGGTACAGTAGCCTTTGTTTGCAATTACAGAGGTCAAAGGTTTCCTGTAGTTGTTCAGCAGGTTTGCACTGCAGGAGGGATTTTGGCCCACTCCTCCACACAGATCTTCTCTAGATCAGTCAGGTTTCTGGCCTGTCGCTGAGAAACACGGAGTTTGAGCTCCTCCAAAGATTCTCTATTGGGTTTAGGTCTGGAGACTGGCTAGGCCACGCCAGAACCTTGATATGCTTCTTACAGAGCCACTCCTTGGTTATCCTGGCTGTGTGCTTCGGGTCATTGTCATGTTGGAAGACCCAGCCTCGACCCATCTTCAATGCTCTAACTGAGGGAAGGAGGTTGTTCCCCAAAATCTGGCAATACATGTCCCCGGTCATCCTCTCCTTAATACAGTGCAGTCGCCCTGTCCCATGTGCAGAAAAACACCCCCAAAGCATGATGCTCCCCCCCCCCATGCTTCACAGTAGGGATGGTGTTCTTGGGATGGTACTCATCATTCTTCTTCCTCCAAACACGTTTAGTGGAATTATGACTATATATTTGGAATTATGGATAATTTCCCCGTAGCCCTTTCCAGCCTTGTGGAGGTGTACAATTTTGTCTCTAGTGTCTTTGGACAGCTCTTTGGTCTTGGCCATGTTAGTAGTTGGATTCTTACTGATTGTATGGGGTGGACAGGTGTCTTTATGCAGCTAACGACCTCAAACAGGTGCATCTAATTTAGGATAATAAATGGAGTGGAGGTGGACATTTTAAAGGCAGACTAACAGGTCTTTGAGGGTCAGAGTTCTAGCTGATAGACAGGTGTTCAAATACTTATTTGCAGCTGTATCATACAAATAAATAGTTAAAAAATCATACATTGTGATTTCTGGATTTTTTTTTAGATTATGTCTCTCACAGTGGACATGCACCTACGATGACAATTTCAGACCCCTCCATGATTTCCAAGTGGGAGAACTTGCAAAATAGCAGGGTGTTCAAATACTTATTTTCCTCACTGTATATACATAAACAGACAAGCAAATAATAAATACATAAATGACTGTTCATCTCATCATTATGATTTTAAAAAAACAATCTCATAGATTTTTGTCTCAAATTTGACTTTTTAATGTCATAATTTCAATTTTCATCTCAATTGTCTCACTATGTAATAATTTCGACTTTTCATCTCATAAATATTAGTCATCATTTCGATTTGATTTATGTCATAATTTCCAACTTTTAATCATAAATATTACTGTCAAAGTTATGATTTTTTCATGACTTTTTTTTACTTTTAAGTCATAATTTGCTTTTTAAGTCATAAATGCAAATAAAAATCAATACTTTAATACTAATGTCGTTCTGTTTATTATGTTCGAAAATAAAACAAAATTAAATAAATAAATGAACAAAAATAATTAGTGCGCGACAGGCTCATTGTTTTGCATCAGATAAAGACACAAAACACACAGTCTTTGAATGAAATATAATAATCAGAAGTAATGAATGAATGCGTGTGTTTAAAGAGAGCCAGCGGTGCAACACGTGACTCCCCGCCGAGTGTGTGTGAGGTTTGTTGACTTGATTAACACTCGATGTTCACACTCACTCGGGATCGGGATCGGGACAGACTTCATGGCGCCAGAGCTTCTGGCCTCTGCTGGGGTGTGAGCTTGTCCATCATCTGCTCGTTACTCTGGCTCTGATGTTCGTCTCCACGTGCTAATGGCCCGAGAGCTTCTGTCGGACGCGCGCATCTGCCCCACACGCCAGGCCCGGGCCTCGAAGCGCGCGCACGTACAGATTGAAACTACGTTTTCTGAATCACACGCGTGCACATTTGAGCACATCAATACTGAATATGAATATATAGGCTAATAAAAATAATAACACATATTATAAAACGATTTATTTTATATGAAATAACATGAGCCCGATAGAGTCAAAGCATTATTTCTTTTATTTTCTTCAGATTTTGCATAAAGGCGATATTTATTTATGTACATACATATACATGTCTTATATAAAGAACTACATACAGTGCTGGGGCGCTTTATATTTATATTACATCTACAGATCAGATCCTTTAACATCATGTTTAAAAGTAACAGGGCGCGAACAGCATCGGGGGCATGTGCGGCTGCGCAGTGGAGCAGTGCAGCGCACGCGCGGGGTAATAGAGGCGCGGGCGCTGTCCGCTCATTGCGTGGTGCTGAAATGACGTCATCGGCGGCAGAACACTCGGTACAAAAAACTCGGCCGCGCGCATGTCCTGAACTTCCCGCTTCAGCTTCATCCGCCGGTTCTGGAACCAGGTCTTCACCTGAAGATACATATAAAACATATGGACATAAACATACACTTCGAAAATGTAGGATGCAATCCTCAAAAAGCACATTTAGACACAAGAGGAGTTGAACCAAAGAGCAATTCAAAAAACGTGTGTACATAACTCATAATTATGACATTCATAATTTGAAATTGAGATGATTGAAATTATAACAGTCATAATTGTGAGATGGTCAAAATTATGACAAAAGTTTAGAAAAAATCACTTAAATAACAAAAAGTCATAATTATGACATTAAAAAGTTGAAATTGAGACATACATTGCAATTATTAAAGTCATAATTATGAGATGAAAAGTCATAACTATGACATTAATAAGTTGAAATTGAGTCATTGAAATTATGAAAATTATGAGATGGTCAAAATTATGACAAAAAGTCAAAACTATGACATAAGTTAAAAAAATTACTTAAAAGGTCATAATTATGAATTTGAAATAAATACTTTGACATAGCAAGTCATAATCATGACAATAAGTAACACTTATGATACTTATTATCGATTGTAATATGACTTTTATTTTAAGATCATAATTTTAGTCTTTTACAGTAATCATAATTTCAATTTAGTGTCAATTTCAACTAAAATTATGAGATGGTCAGAATTATGACAAAAACTATAACATAA
>CM042258.1:2090796-2115796 GCA_023566225.1 Romanogobio albipinnatus | reverse complement strand
GTTTAAGTAGAGGGTTATTTTACTGTGGTCTGATAGTGGGCTTAGTGGGCTGACTGTGAATGCCCTGAGGGAGTTTGGGTTAAGGTCTGTCAGGAAATAGTCGACTGTACTGCTACCGAGAGATGAGCTGTAGGTGTATCTACCGTAGGAGTCTCCTCGAAGCCTGCCGTTGACTAGGAACAGACCTAGTGTGCGACACAGATGAAGAAGATGTGTTCCGCTTTTGTTTGTTGTTTTGTCATAATTGTGTCTCTGTGTGTGTATAGGTGTGTGGAGGACGTCTCCTCCAGGCAGGTGTTTGTCCCACTGAGAGTTGAGTGTGTCCAGTTCTTCACCTGTTCTGGCGTTCAGGTCTCCACAGAGCAGCACGCTTCCCTGTGACTGGAAGTAATTAATGTCTTCTTCAAGAATGGAGAAACTGTTTTCATTAAAATAGGGAGACTCTGCTGGAGGGATATAAGTGGCACACAGAAAGATGTTTTTCTCTGTTGCGGTGACTGTCTTATTAATTTCTAACCAGGTGTAGAATTGTCCTGTTTTAGCTACTTTGATGGCATGGGCAAGATTTGATCTGTACCAAATAAGCATGCCACCTGAGTCTCTTCCTTGTGTCACTCCAGGCAGTTTAATGGATGGGATGATGAGTTCTCTGTAGCCTTTGGGGCAGCCGGTGGGTCCATCTCCTCTGCTCCATGTCTCCTGCAGGATGATGATGTCTGAATTTTTGATTTCTGAGTTGAAATCTGGGTTTCTGCTCTTGAGGCCAAAGGTAGATGATCTCAGGCCTTGAATGTTCCAACATGCTATGATAAATGCGTTGTTCTCCATGGGGTCTTAGTGTTGGTGATAAGTTTTGACCTATGACAGCAGGTGTGAGCAGATGAGGTTGAGCATCTGGCGGATGTCTCTTAGCTCTGTTGATGTGGCTTGCCCTGGTGCTGTTGTGGATGTTCTGCTCACTATCTGAGAGTAGCTGTGTCTGCCCGGGGCCTGCGGGGTATGAGGAGGGCAGGGGGTTGGCAGGAGGGGCTTTGGCCTGGCTTGATGTGCTGGATATGAGGGTGTGAAGGCTGGGAGGAGATGCTCAGGTGCTGGCTGAGATGGTCTCAGCATGTGTAAGTGCTGTTGTCTTCTGGATGTTCTCTCTGGGGGTATATTGGGCTTTCTTACAGGTCTGGGTGAAGGTTGTTGGACTCTGTTGTGGTTCCGACTCAGGGCCACATCTTTTAGGGTCCTGGCGAAGACAGGAACAGCTGTCTTGTACAGATGGACATGGTCGTAGAGGCATGTGGGGTCCAGGGTAGGGTGGTGTGCCAGGTGCACATTGGGTTTCAGTGCACAGGTGCGGGAGAGGTGGGCATTCACCCGCTGGATAGTGTCAGGGTGGAAGTCTTTTCGGGGCAGCAGTGTGGAGATGATAATTTTAGCTCTTGGGAAGGTGATTGAGGCCTTTTCAATCACTGTTTGTAGTGATGTAGCAACCCTCTCCTGTTGGGCTCTCAGATCATTTGTGCCGGTGTGGATTATGACATGGCTTGGGGATCCCAGTTTGTCAACACTCAGCCATTTGAGTGCGCTCTGAGTGTTCGGACACCAGAGTTTGGCCACTCTGTGTTTAGGAAAAAGCTTCTTTTCATCAATAAATTTCCCGTTTGAATCAATTAAAAGAGCGACTTCCGGTCGTAGTGTTCCTTCTGTTGGTGTGGAGGGGTTGTCTGAGTGTGAGGCTGGTTGTGGGGTGAGGGAAGATGGGAGAGGAGGACTCTGACTGTGCTGAATCTCTGTTGTTTGAGAGCTGTGATCAGGTTGATCAGGTGCGTCCTGCTCCACCGGTTCCTCTGTGCTGTGCTGTGCTCCTCTGTTCTGCCTCAGTTCACTTATTTCTTCCCTCATTGCCATTAGTTGTGCCTTGTGTAACTCAGTCTGTTGTAATAGCTGTGTTTCTAGTGTCTCCAGCTGAGCCCTGAAGCCCTCTCTCTCCTGCCGGAGCTCCTTCAGCTCTCTCCTGAGGCTGTCCCTTTCTCTGTGCGGGGCTGTGGGGCTGTTGCTGGTCTGCTCTGTTGTCTGAACTGTTTGCAGGGAGAAGATCATCTCCTTGAGCTGGACCATTTCTCCCTCTAGCTCTGTGAATCTCTCCCTCATGTCAGTGCAATAGCAGTGTGGATGGGGTTCTCCGGTCTGTTCTGTGCTGGTGTGGGAGACGGACTCCTCAGGAGGGATTGGTTGGTCGCTGGTAGTGGTCTCTTTCTGTGCTCTGTCTTTGATGCAGAGGAAGTCTTGTTCAAATAGCCCATTTATGCTTTTTACCACCACTATACCCGTTGTTTTGTAGATATTTACGTTGGTGGTGGTTATGTCATCTTCGTTTCTTATTTTTAGCTGGAACCCCCCGCAGATGCCTTTTCTTTCAGCAGAGGGGTAGTGTGCAATGATGGCCTTATGCCATGCAAAGGGCTTGTTGGTATAGAATATTAGGTTACTTATGCTGCCATCTTTATGTAGGTCTGCAAAAAGTGTTTCTGGGTTGTCTGTCAGTCTTTTGTTTTTGTAGACTTTCCGTGCTGATTCATTTGTGACATCTTTAGGATAGTGTAATGGGATGGCCTCCACATATGTGGGTTGTTTAGGCCTGGCGCTGTGGCTGGAGTGTTCAGAGCTCTTCTGGGGGCGGGGCCAGGATGATGATGATGATGCACTGGCCATAGTCCATTTAGAATGTCAACAATCAACTGAAATAACTGCCAATTTTTTCAAAAATGCAGGCAAAAAATAGGACTTTTATATTGTGAGGGGAGAAAAAATAAATAAATAAATAAATCTTTAAAGTTCAAGTTTTCAGTTCTGTCCAATGTGGTGCTGTTCTTCTAACGTTGAGCATAAAACTCAGAGAGATATGAAATGGCACTGTTTGTTCAAAATGTCTTTACCTCTCTTTTTCGTCTAAGTTTTCTTCATAGTTATGTTGTTTATTGCTTGATGTTATCCTTTTCATTATGAATATCCACTTTCTGTAGAGGGTAATCCTGTGATGATCTTCTTTTGAATGTATTTTCTCTCTGATGTGTTTCTCTCTGGTTCTTGTAATCGCGCTGGTGATCGCGGTCAGCTGTGTGTCTGCGGCGCTCTCTCTCTCTCTCCGGCCGCTGCTGATACTCTGTAACTCGCAGTTGCGGCTCTTTCAATGAAGCGACTGAAGTTTTTCCGCGTTTTTTCACGTCGTTTCTGTAGTTATATGCTTCTTTAAGTGTTAAACACTGATTAAACACAGGTTTTTAAGTTTTTACCTCAATTAAAAAGCAGTACTTTTTGTAAATTAACAGGAGCTCATACTAGTGCGTCTGTTCAGAACGTCGCCATGACAACACACTCTCTCTCTCTCTCTCTCTCTCTCACACACACACACACACACACACACACACTCTCTCACACACACTCTCTCACACACACACACACACTCTCTCTTACACACACTCTCTCACTCTCACACACACACACTCTCTCTCTCTCTCTCTCTCTCACACACACTCTCTCTCTCACACACACACTCTCTCACTCTCACACACACACACTCACACTTGCACACACACGCACACTCCCTCTCTCTCTTTGTCTCTCTCTGTCTCTCTCTCTCTCTCACACACACACACACACACACACACACACACACACACGATGGAGCCAGTCTATTAGGATTATGTGAGAGTGTAAACTCATCATGTGTGACTTAATTAGGACTAATTGTTGTCCATGATGTGCTCGTTAGGTCTGGTCTGAAGCGCGCGCGGACACACACAATGAGTTCACACGCATCTGAAAGCGCGCGCGGCGTGAGCCCGAGGATCAATGGCCTGGCCCGGCCAGTTTAGGGTTTCCTCGGCGCCTACATCTGATTTACATAAACCTCCCTCGTGTTCCTGTAGACCCGCCTCACCCCGCCTGTGTGTGTGTGTGTGTGTGTGTGTGTGTGTGTGTGTGTGTGTGTGTGTGTGTGTGTGTGTGTGTGTGTGTGTGCACAGATGGCCGCGTTTGTGATCGGACTAATGCAGCACATCCAGAACAAACACATGCGTATCGCTATCCGGATAAATACAAATATGTGTGTGTTTTTTCAAGCAACGAGGACAATAAAACGTGTCAAAACATCTGGTTATAATCTAAACCTTTATTTTATGAGTGTATTTATGCTGTGATTTAATACAGTCACTAATATCGCCAGAAATCAATGTTTTTCATTACTTTTAAAAGAGGAGATTTGTCTTTCTATCCAGGTCATTTTAATGCGTTACGCGTGAGATAAGGCCACGGAACTGTGTTGTGATGATCAATAATGCACTTTAACTTATTAAATAAAGTCACTATTAAAGTGTGAACACGAACAAATCAGGCAAACTTTGGCATAAAACATACTTTATTTCTGATAATCATAAATAAACTCTTCTTTTTAGTTAAACCTCAGTATATTCTCTTTACAAACTGTACAGGTATTGCACACAGACACGTGTCTTCAGGAGAGAGTCTCAGTAGTAATGCTGCCTTGGCATCATGAGGTGAAGGTGAGGAAGATGAGGCATCACGTGCTGCTGGTGCACGTGAGGAGGGAACGGAAGACGCTGTCTGTCGTAGCAGTGGTACTGAACCGCGTGCACGTGCGGCAGAACCATGGGAGGCAGGAGATAGTCCGCGCGCATCTCCTGCGCCTCGCGCTTCAGCTTCATCCTGCGGTTCTGGAACCAGGTTCGGACCTGAGGGGAACAAAGCACGCGCGCGTTAATAAAGAAAACACATGAGGATGTTCTGGAGAAAGCGCACGAGCAGGTGTGTGGGTAAAGTTGGACGCGCGCGCTCACCTGTGTCTCTGACAGATTGAGCTTCAGCGCGGTTTTCACGCGCTCTCCCGCGTCCAGGTATTTGTGCTTGTTGAAGATTTTCTCCAGTTTGTCGATCTGCTCCGGAGTGAATTTGGTTCTGATTCTGCGCGCCGCGCCGTCGTTCCCATCTTCGACGGACGCGCATTCAGACGCGGCCGCTTCGCTCTCGTACCCGGATGAATATCCACTGTTTTCTGAAACTTAATTAAAAAGAAAAAACAATGCATGGTCATTAATACAATTCACAACCCTTAGCATCAAATATGCATGGATTGCATGCGTTAAAAGCGCACGAGAAGGCCTACTTACAGCTTGGAGACGAGCAGTTCCTCGGCGCCGCGGTGGATTCTGGTTTCTGCTCGACCCTGGTGGCCTTCGGTTTCGGCTGCAGGTACACCTTGTCATAAGATGTCGGGGGTCTGGGCTGGACCACACACGGCACGTGAGGCCTGTGCGTCTTCTTCTCCGGCTCCTGGTGCGCTTGAGAAGCCGAGGAATGGAAGCTCTGAGCGAGCCAGTCCACAGAAAACGTCTTCACCATGATTGCCGTCTGTCTCCGAGCAGAGGAAGTGAATATATCCGAGTACAATCCGAGAGTGTTCGCCGGACCTCCAGGAGCGGCCTCCATATATACCGCGCGTCCCCGCGGCGCATTAACATATGCATGGAGGAGTTAACGCCTGATCGATTCTCAATCATTAGGCCTAATGGCTCGTTATTGAAGTCTTTACATATCCTGTGATTGTGTGAAAGCCTGGCGCCAGCTTGTCTGTGAGAACCTCTGGCTCATCCTCCAGCTGTCTGCATCCTCTTCAAACACACGTGAGTGTCAGAACCGCTGCATCCAGAGGCGCGCGCTCGGACCCGGAGACGCACAGCGTCACTATACAGACAATAATTCATCACGGTGTGTGACATTGCAAAACAAGATCAAATAAACACTTTTAGACGCGGAAATAAAGTCAGCGTGAGTCCCAGCGGCTAAAGTGTGTTGGAAGTGACCCTTTATTATTATTTTTTAGTTTGGTTTGAACGATTAAAAGATCACTTTTTCTGCTCTCAGGTTTAAAAAACAAACCTAAGAATCATGCAATAAAATGCAAAAGCAAATACATGTGATAACATAACACGAGCACATCAAAATGTACATTTCGATATAATATAAAGCCTGTTAAAAAGCGTAATTAATCATATATTGGTCAGCAATCTGATGGTGAAAATGCACAATAAAAAAAAAATCATTAAATAAAAGCCCACACACAAATGTATATATGTATATTTTGTTGGTTTATCCCAGGATTACACAGAGAAAAATCCCATATTTGTGAACTGTGTCTATACAGTTATTAAAGCTATGCCATTATAAAAATGCTGGGTTAAAAATGACCCGAGTTGGGTTGAAAATGGACTAACCCAGCGGTTGGGTTAAATCTTTGAGTTAAAACAACCCAACTTGGATTATTTTTAACCCAGCGTTATAGTGTATATACATAAACATTTCCAAAAAAGTAAAATGGCCATAACTTTAAAGAAGTAAAGAACTAAGGACAATAAAATCGATGTTTAATTTTTCAACACTTTTTTTTGTTTTAAACATATAATGCTGGGTTAAAAATAACCCAAGTTGGGTTGAAAATGGACTAACCCAGCGATTGAGTTGTTTTAAGCAAACATTTAACCCAACCTAGTCCATTTTCAACCCATTATTTTTAACCCAGAGTGTATTTAAAAGTAAGTCACCTGGTTGCCTTAAAATGTTGAGTTCATACAGTGAACATTTGAGAATCGACATCACCCTTTATTCAAATATTATTAAAAGATTTTGTAAGCATATTGCATAATTCTGTGTTGTGCCATTTTCATGATTTATCACTTTTTTTTTTAAATTGATGTGGTTCAGATGCAATACTATTTTGAGTTTCTGTTTATTAAACCAATTCCTTCATTGTATTAACTCAAATTTTTAATTTCAATGAACTCAAAATTTGAAGGTTACTATTTAAGTTAAACCAACAATATTTTTTCACAGGGTAGCCATCAGATGGCGAAAATGCAAAATAAATAAAATGATCAAATAAAAGCCCTTTACCACACACACAAAAAATGTATATATGTATATTTTGTTGGTTTATCCCAGGATTACAGAGAAAAATCCCATATTTGTGAACTGTGTCTATACAGTTATTAAAGCTATGTCATTATATATATAAACGAAGTTAAGAAGTATAGGTGCGATGTTAATTTCAACACTTTTTAAAAACATATCAGTTCCTAAACTCTTGCATTTGACAAACGTTGCTTATAGATCAGCCTCTAAATATTGCGTTTTATGGCTTATTCTGTTGTTATTCATGCGTAAAAAAGAAAAATGGGCAATACAAACGTTTATTTTTTTTACATTCTGGTATTTGAGAAACTTTGCTCATATATCAGCCTCTAAATAATATTTTAGGCACAATATATTGGCAAAATAAAGTAATATCCTAGTTAACAATTACTTGTTTAAATGATATGATGTATTTTACATTATTTAAGCACCTAAACCTTATCAGTCTGACAGAATTTTACTTTACTTAAAAGAAAATGACATATCGAAAATGTGAATTTTCTGTCATCTCTTGGAATATCTGAAAGCCAGTTTTTCCTAATATCTGTCATTAATAGCTGGACACATTTTACACATGGGGGAATCCATTTTTGGCGTTTTTGGCTGATTCTGTGGACATTAGTGGAAATATTACAATGATATATTTAGCTATATATAGGCCGACTTGTTGCTTTGCGCTTTTTTTATTTGTACTATCCAAATATTGGGTGAAAACCCCCACAACATGTGTAGTTTCTCTTTGCATATGCAGTTTCTGGTGTGTGTGTGTGTGTGTGGTGTCCATACAGTGGTGACGGTGGCTCAAATGGCCCATATGAACACACGCTGGTGTCCCGCGGAGTCTCTGGCGCCGCCGCCGCAAACATCCCGGATCAAAGGGATTACAGTAGCAACACAATTAACTTTGATTGACCAGCACTTCAGATGCTAATCACACCCGGACAAGCTCAACAACCCGGCGACAGGGACACAAACCTCGCACTTTACTTGCATTCGTTCCTTTATTTATAATGTATGCATGTTTGCGCTACGCCATGCAATCAGAAAATCATTAGTTGATAGTCTTTAAAATACTTGAAATACTTGCATATAATGCGGTTTGGCAATGCAATTATAGTTTCATGATCAAACAAAACAGCCCAGATTGTGATTCAATAATATCCGTGATAAATCCGCCATGTGAAGCGTCTTCGCGCGCAGTTAATCAGAGACCGCGCGCTATCGGCCTGGATCTGAATGAGTCTGAGCCTTTGAAAGGATCGTTTAGCTGGACAATGGCGATAACGGCATGTTGACTGTTTCCTTTATCAATGATCTATAGTGCAGGAGGCTCGAGCTCTTTGACTCGCAATTAAAGCCTTTATCTGAAGCCTTTGATCCGCCTCAGAACAATGAGGAGGATGCGCCATTGCGCGCCACTGCATGCGCGCCTCCGGGGGCGCGCGTTTCCTCGCCTCCGCGTGAAACTCCGAAACAAATTATTGTGTTATACGCGTTATTTAATTCAATGCTATGAGTGAATCTCTGAACTCTCACATTGATGGCCTTAAAGAAAACCTTTCCGGCAAAACATCACGCGCGCAGGGGTACTAAAGGAAACGCGAAGGATTGTGAGTGCGGTGATGCTTTTTGTATAAACATTATTTTGTTTATTTTAGTGATTCATAAAAATGGCCCGATTTTTAGTAGTCAAAGCTCAAAGAACACACTACAGGTCAAAGGTCACTGTCGAATGGTGAATATTGCACATCTGAAGAACACATCATGCCTTATTGAGCAGTTCTTCCTTCAGTGTAATTGTCTCAGGTCTACAGACACACACTGATTCAGTTACAGCAGGAGAAGTGTGTGAACCGCTGGAGAATCTGTGGAAGTGTGAATCATTTGAACAGAATAAGAGATCACACACATGCATGCTTTATTCTGGGCTGTCCTGAATAAGATCTTTCACATATGAGATGTTTACATATCGTCAACATAACAGCAGAATTTATTAAAATGACCCGTTCAAAAGATTATGAACCCTTGATTCTTAAACCTGTGTGTGTGTGTGTGTGTGTGTGTGTGTCGTTCCCTGATGATCCACGGCTGTGTGTGTGTGTGTGTGTGTGTGTGTGGTTCCCTGATGATCCATGGCTGTGTGTGTGTGTGTGTGTGTCGTTCCCTGATGATCCACGGCTGTGAGTATGTGTGTGCACACAGCCGTGGATCATCAGGGAACCACACGCACACACACACACACACACACACACAGCCGTGGATCATCAGGGAACGACACACACACACACACACACAGCCGTGGATCATCAGGGAACGACACACACACACACACACACAGCCGTGGATCATCAGGGAACGACACACACACCCACACACACAGCCGTGGATCATCAGGGAACGACACACACACACACACACACAGCCGTGGATCATCAGGGAACGACACACACACACACACACACAGCCGTGGATCATCAGGGAACGACACACACACCCACACACACAGCCGTGGATCATCAGGGAACGACACCCACACACACACACACAGCCGTGGATCATCAGGGAACGACACACACACACACACACACACATATATGCCGCTCGTCTCCCTGTATCATTGCGTGATACTTTTGTAAAGTTTTAGCTGGTCTCCAATCACTGCCATTATATGGAGGAGCGCGTGCAGGACGTTTTTGCTTTTAAGGTCCGAAAAAGATAGAAGGACATAAGGCATTAGAACAACAGCGGGGTGAGTAAAAGATGGCTTTATTTTAATTTCAGGGTGAACTATCCCTTTAATGTTTTAATCGCAGACTGACTAGGCCTGTCGCGATTGGTCGATACAATCGACTGCGTCGACGCTGTTAATTAGTCGACGTCTATATTTTTAGTCGACTGGGTAATCTGGGTACGATATGAAATTGTATTAGTACTCTAATAAGAGCAGTATTTCTTAATGTGCGTCGATGTGTGACAGCAGGAGTGAGGACGTGTGTGTGACCGTTCACTAAACAATGGAAGCAGAACAAAGTATACGCCAAAGTCAAATATATCAACAGCTCAGGGAAAAGAAAGCAACAGAAGAGTGCAGCGCGGCTGGGACACGCCTTTCACTCAGACAGATTGCGATGTCAGTTTCGCGGATTATTGGGTTTGAATGGTAAAAATATGTAAAAACGCACGTCCTGGGCGAGTATTCGGGTAAACGCAGTCGGATATGTCTTTAGTGAACGTATACAGAGTTGAGTGAGAAATCGGGTGTTGCAATGAATTTGGTCCGTGCAGCTCTTAAAGGGCCGGAGCTCATATTCTGTGTGAAGCGGGGCAGGGCAGGAACATGCCGGCCAAGTGAGTTTGTAGGGTTTTTTAACCCTAAAACAATGAATAGTAAGTTCTGTCATATTATTCAATTACTTTTACAGTTTTTTGCCATGGTATTGATTCAGTATCGGTATTGAGGTATTTTAGTCTGGTATCGTATCAAAGTCATGATTTTGGTATCAACACTATTCTATATAAAAAGTATTTGCTGATATTCTCTTTTTTTATGTTGGTTTAAATATTTTTACCTTTTTACTCTTTTAGTTTTACATTTTGTCAAGGGCTTGTTTACATTTATACTTTCTTATAGTACACTACTGAAGGCCAACGTTGCAAGTTAAATGAAATGTTTGTAAGTAAAATTGTTGAAAATTACTGTGATAAATTAGTCGATAGATTAATCGATTAATCAATAAATTAGTCGATAGATTAATGTTTAAGTGATAAATTAGTCGATAGATTAATCGATCAAGGAATAAATTAGGCAATAGATTAATCGGTTAAGTTATAAATTAGTTAATAGATTAATCGATTAATCTATAAATTAGTTAATAGATTAATCAATCAATCAATACATTAGTCGATAGATTAATCGATTAATAAGTTTGTGGATTAAGCGCTAAATTAGTTGATAAATTCATCGATTAATCAATAAATTAGTTTATGTTTTAATCGATTAATCAATACATTAGTCGATAGATTAATCAATTAATCAGTTGATAGATTAAGTGATAAATTGGTTGATAGATTCATCGATTAACAAATAAATTAGTTGATGGATTAATCGTTTAATCAATACATTAGTCGATAGATTAATCAATTAATCAGTTGATAGATTAAGTGATAAATTAGTTGATAGATTCATCGATTAATCAATAAATTAGTCAATAGATTAATTTTAAGTGGTAAATGAGTCAATAGATTAATCGAATAAAAAATAAATTAGGCAATAGATTAATCGATTAAGTTATAAATTAGTCAATAGATTAATCGATTAACCAATAAATTAGTTGATGGATTAATCGATCAATCAATACATTAGTCAATAGATTAATTGATTAATCAGTTGGTAGACTAAGCGATAAATTAGTTGATAGATTAATCGGTTAATCAATAAACTAGCCGCTAGATAAATTTTTAAGTGATAAATTAGTAAATAGATTAATCGATTAATCAATAAATTAGTTGATGGATTAATCGATTAACCAATACATTAGTCGATAGGCTAATCAATTAATCAGTTGATAGATTAAGTGATAAATTAGTTGATAGATTAATCGGGTAATCAATAAACTAGGCGCTAGATACATTTTTAAGTGATTAATTAGTCGATAGATTAATCGATTAAGGAATATATTAGTCAATAGATTATTCGTTTAAATTATAAATTAGTCGATAGATTAATGGATTAACCAATAAATTTGTTGATGGATTAATCGATTAATCAATACATTAGTCGATAGATTAATCGATTAATCAGTTGATAGATTAAGCGATAAATTAGTTGATAGATTCATCGATTAATCAATAAATTAGTCGATAGATAATTTTTTTGTGATAAATTAGTCAATAGATTAATCGATTAAGGAATAAATTAGTCAATAGATTAACCGATTATGTTATAAATTAGTCGATAGATTAATCGGTTAACCAATAAATTAGTTGATGGATTAATCGATTAATCAATACATTAGTCGATGGATTAATCGATTAATCAGTTGATAGATTAAGCGATAAATTAGTTGATAGATTCATCGATTAATCAGTAAATTAGCTGATAGATTAATTTTTAAGTGATAAATTAGTTGATAGATTAATCGATTAAGGAATAAATTTGTAAATAGATTAAACGATTAAGTTATAAATTAGGCGATAGATTAATCGATTAACCAATAAATTAGTTGATGGATTAATCAATTAATAAATACATTAGTCGGTAGATTAATCGTTTAATCAGTTGGCAGATTAAGTGATAAATTAGTTGATAGATTAATCGATTAATCAACAAATTAGTCGCTAGATACATTTTAAGTAATAAATTAGTCGATAGATTAATCGATTAGCCAATAAATTAGTTGATGGATTAATCGATTAATCAATACATTAGTCGGTAGATTAATCGTTTAATCAGTTGATAGATTAAGCGATAAATTACTTGATAAATTAATCGATTAATCAATAAATTAGTCGATAGATTAATCCATATAAAAATAGTCGTTAGTGGCAGCCCTAAATCTGACGTAAAGTTTCTTCGGGTGGCAGTTTTTGAATGTGTGGCTGATGGAGACACTGATTGCTTTTGGGGATTTTCTTCACACAAATCAATCGTTTGGCCTCAGAACATGTGGAATATTTGTACTTTCTGAATAAATTGTGCCTGCAGTCATATCTGCTTTATATCCTGTGTTTTATATCATATAACACACACACACATGAGGAGGTTTAGGGTTGGGTTACGTGTTCAAACATGCCTAAATAGTGTAAATAAAATAATTTAAAATAAAATGATGCTGGCTGATTAAATTGACAATCGCGTCTCGACCGCCCCCTGCTGGTTGGTCCCAGTATAGCTCATAAGCCCTGCCCCTCCATCTATTCTACACTCTAAAAAATGCTGGGTTAAAAATAACCCAAGTTGGGTTGAAAATGGACTAACCCAGCAATTGGGTTGTTTTAAGCAAACATTTAACCCAACCGCTGGGTTAAAACAACCCAATTGCTGGGTTAGTCCATTTTCAACCCAACTTGGGTTATTTTTAACCCAGCATTTTTTAGAGTGTAATGATGCGAGACAAACTAAATCAAATTACACTTCATATCATTTTCCCCCAAAGATGGATCTCTAAGTGAAGGCGTCACTGAGGCACCAATGGACTTTTTCGGGAGGATATTGGAGCTTTAGCTTTAATTTCTACATTTCCATAACTTTCACACCAACGTAGTGAATCTGCATCTGCGAGAGTGTGGGCGGGCTTTTGATATCGCGGCTCTTAGGGATGCACGATATCGGATTTTTGCCGATATCCGATATTTTTATAGATATCCCCCTTTGTTTGGAAACCATTTTGAGCAAAACAAATTTTTTTTATATTCTGGTTTCAGATTTCTGAGTTCTCCTCACTAAAAGCATACGTGTTAAAGATAAATAAATGTTAATAAAGTTCTTTTATAATAAGAGTATATTAAAAGCGCTGAAAATAACTAATAAAGTCAGGGATTTTTCACCAGACAGATGCAGTTGTAACCTAAATATTTTATTTTTGGATTTAGAGGCAAGATGTAGGCTAACCACACTCACTTTAGCATTTCATGATATCATTATATTTAGACTCTTCTCTTACTTGCACCTCCAAAAGGTGTGTTTTTGGGCTAAAATGCATTGTTAAAGGATCAGTGTGTAATTATCCCATATAAAACTTCAACGGCCAATTTAAAAATAGTATAATAAAATGTGCTAATTCACAATGTTTATTATATGTCGTACAGGGCATGGCGTTGCGTTATTTAAAGGGGAAGTTCAAGCGCAAATGAGAAACAAAGACCGCACTGAATCAATATTTATTCTTGTTTCTTTCATGTGACTGGAACAGCTTTTATACGTAGTTTCCAAATTGTATTTGGATATATTCATTAATAAGGATTACAGTTCCAAAATGGTATGCATGTATGTATTTGTTAATAAGGATTAAAATGAATACCATGTTGCTTTTTAGGATTTCGCCTAGGGCGTCAAAATGGCTAGAAACGGCCCTGGGACACAACACTGGAGAATATGAGGAAATAATCAACACTCAAGCTGGAAAACCTGCTCTAGTGGAGCCAGAACACACAGAGAGAGTGAAACGAGCACAACAGATCCTCTTTAAATTACAGGGGCGACTGGGAACAAATCAGCCATTATTTGAAACACTTAGAGTTGAATTCTAATGAGAAAGACTGTAATAATGTGAACTTTAAAACCAGTTTGAAGAGCATTACAAAATAGAGATATGCACAATTATACTTATTATGCACAAAATATGCCAATTTTCTAAGAATATTAAGCAAGGTGTAGAAATATAGTCTATTTTTTTTTAAAGTATAATACTTTTCTCTATTATCTGGATTGAATCTTATCTAAAATGTATTAATATCCTCCTGGGACCCACGAAATAGACTTTTGTCCACTGTAGTGGACGTTATATATGAGTGAATATTTGACATCATACATGTCACATGTCTCAGTCTGGATGTCCTGTAAAGAGCACATCCGGGGCTTTGCAGGGATACCACATGTTTGGAGGTTTCACCAGGACAACAACTTCTTCTTGGTCTTTAAATACGGCTGACATTAATGTTTAGCACTCTTATGGAAATATGATCATATTTTTTGAATTATAATTTAAATCTGATTAATTTTCAAATTGTTTGTTATAAATCAACATCTCAGGAAAATGTTAATCAAAATATGACTTTCTGTTACAAACTGATTTCATAAATGGATTTAAATCATGTTTATCAGGCGTTTTGGAGACATAAGTGAACAGGGAAAGAAATTACATATCAATATTCCTATGAAATATTAGATATTATGAAAATGTTGCCAATTTTTCCTCCCATTATTACAATTTTTTCATTACATGTTGCACCAAGAACACATTAATATGCAAATTAGATGCAGTGAATAGATACATTGTATTGAATGTATTGTCATTTTACCCACATATTTCATAAAGTAAAATGGTATGAATGCATTTCATTATATCTTTCATAACATAGTTCAGAATCATCTTTAAATAAAGTTTGTTTAAAAAAGACCCTGAAACCTAAAAATTGATTGGTGAATTAAACATAAATCCCATTGTTTTTGCCTATACATGCAATTTCATGTCATTTAATTTTTGCTGTCAACTACAGAGGACATATCATAACATATGAATAAAATATCATTTTTCAGAAATGTTTTTTTTCCATTTGCTCTAAACGATGTAATGACATTAAAAAATACTAAATTCAAAAACCTTTTTTTTTCTGGGTCCCAGGAGGATATAATTGATTTCTCAATAATCAGCACATTATTTGGTTGTGTAGCTCACAAGAAAACCGTCCATTCCTCAAAGATGTCCGACGAATGTCCGATTAATCCGGTGCAATCCCAGGACCTGTGGGAAATGATGAGCGGAGAGTGTGTCGCTCACTGGAACGAGGCTTTGACCCGGCGCAGCGTGTCCTGGATCCGGTGTGTGTAGCGCTCGCTGGCCGCCTGGTGGAAGTTGGCATGGTTGTCGGAGGCGAGGAGGGGGACGTCACACTTGCTGAAGCGTGTGATCCGCCCGCGCAGGAACGACTGCAGCTCCAGGTCAGGAGGGAAGGAGTAGAGATGCTCCTGAAACGCGTGGATCTGACTGACCACACGCGCGATGCTCCTGACACACAACACAGAATACACACAGGGATCAATGTGTGTGTGGTGTTTGTATAGGACTGTATGATGAATTATGCTTATTGTGCGATTATGAAAAGGCTATTTAATTAGATGCATATGCTGTGTGTGTGTGTTTCAGAGTGAAGCGCTGCATGGTTTTCATTTACACACGTGCAGCTCATGATCTCAACTCAAAGTGTTGCACAAACTTAATCAGAATAAAACACACACAAAATAAAAGCTTCATTGTTTAATGTTTGAAAATAAAGAAATGAAGACAGCCATAAATATTATTATTGTCATTTTAAAGTTGTAATGTAAAATAAAGTAGTCATACTTTTCTGAAATACTCATTTTTATAAATTTTCAGTCATTTTTATATTTTTATTTGATGATGATAATACAATTAATAATATCAATAATAATATTGTAATTTTACAGTTGTAATGTCAAATCAAATTCTTATTACTTTTCTTAAATATTTACAGTAAAATATTAAAATAGTAATCTTTCTTATTTAGTTTTTTTATATTTTTATTTAGTAATAACAATAATAATAATTTTGTAATTTTACAGTTGTAATGTCAAATCAATTTCTTATTATATTACTTTTCTTAAATAATTTTTTATTTTACAGTAAAATATTAAAATTGTAATATTTCTTATTTTGATTTTATTTAGTAAAAGTAACATCAATAATAATAATATTGTAATTTTACAGTTGTAATGTCAAATAAAATTATTTTTCTTAAATACTCAATTGTTATTTTACAGTGAAATATTAAAATAGTAATATTTCTTATTTAGTTTTTTAGTATTTTTTATATTTTTATTTAGTAATAATAATTTTTTTATATTACAACTTTAAAATTACATTATTATTAGTATATTACTTTTCTTGAATACATTTTTTTTAATTTTCAGGGAAATATTACAATAGTAATATTTCTTATTTTGATTTTATTTAGTAATAATAAAATAATAATAGCAACAATAATAATAATATTGTAATTTTACAGTTGTAATGTCAAATGCATTTCTTATTATATTACTTTTCTTAAATACTCTATTATTTTACAGTAAAATATTACAATAGATAAATTTTTTATTTAGTTTTTTTAAAGTAAATTTTATGTTTAAAAATATATGTTTTATAATAATAATAACACTAATAGTAATAACAGACTTTCTGTAAAAGTTTGCTCCGACTAGTAAAACACCATTGGTCCATACAGCGATGATGTAATAGGTGGGTGTGGCTCTGAGGCTCCGCCCCTTTGAGGTGTAAAGCTTCTCCAGTTCTTTTCCTCTGTTCAGTCCGTGGAGGTCAGACGCGAGTAAAGAGAAGAGCCGCTTTACAGCAGAAACTGAAGCTGTAATTCTGTTTCTCATATTTAATAACAATCTATTGAATGAATAAGAGCTGAGAGGAGAACGATAAAGACTTTACTGTGAGTACATCGGGCCTTATGAATCAACTCCACTCATAAATCAGAAGTGAGTTTAAGTCCAGACAAACATTCATTTCTTCAGCATTGTATTTAAATGTGTGTGTGTGTGAGAGAGTGTGTGCCGTGAGCTACAGATGTACAACACCCAGCTGTGTGTCCACCTCCGCATCTGCTACGGGCGGCTGGCATGGACTCGTGTCCCCGGGCAAAGCATTTCCAATCATACACCATCTGCTCCACACACACACACACACACACACACACACACACACACACACCTGGAGAGCAACATCACCAGCTGCATGCCAGCCACATCTGACTGTCCGTGACCTTTGCCCTCCCGCAGTGACCATGAGCAGAAGTTGTGATGGCAGAGATGTTCCTCATGATTCGCTGATGCCATTTCCTGTGTTCTGCCTTATTGACGCTGTTCAAGAGTTGATGCTCATCGACAACAGTTCAGAAAATGATTGGACGTGTGACGGAGTGTTTCTGTGCCAGACACACTCTTTTTTTTAGTATGGCCCTGAATGACATCATAAAGGGCGGAACTTTTTTTATGGGCACTTCTCACACACACACACATACACACACACACACACACACACACAGACCAGAGCGAGAGCAAACACTACCCATCAATGAGTGTCCATGAGTGTGTGTGAGAGAGTGTGTGTGTGAGAGAGTGTGTGAGTGTGTGTGTGTGTGAGTGAGAGTGTGTGAGAGTGTGTGTGAGTGAGAGTGTGTGAGTGTGTGTGAGCGTGTGTGTGTGTGAGTGAGAGTGTGTGTGAGCGTGTGTGTGTGGAGGTGAGAGTGTGTGTCAGTGAGAGTGTGTGTGTGTGTGAGAGAGTGTGTGTGTGAGAGTGTGTGGGAGTGTGTGTGTGTGTGAGTGAGAGTGTGTGTGAGTAAGAGTGTGTGTGAGTGAGAGTGTGAGTGAGTGTGTGTGTGTGTGAGAGAGTGTGTGTGTGTGTGTGTCAAAGGTGTGTTTGTCTCAAAGGTGAGTGTGTGTGTGAGTGAGTGTGTGTGAGCGTGCATGTAACAGTGTGTGTGTGAGTGAGAGAGTGTGTGTGTCTGTGTGTGTCAAAGGTGTGCGTGTGAGCGTATGTGTGTGTGTGTGTGTGAGCGTGTGAGTGAGAGTGTGTGAGTGAGTGTGTATGTGAGAGTGTGTGTGTGAGTGAGTGTGTGTCTGTGTGTGTGTGTGAGTGTGTGTGTCAAAGGTGTGCGTGTGTGTGAGCATGTGTAAGAGAGTGTATGTGTGTTTGTGTCAAAGGTGTGTGTGTGTGTGTGTGTGTGTGAGCGTATGTGTGTGTGATGGTGTGTGTGAGCGTGTGTGTGAGTGTGTGTGTGTGTGTGTGTCAAAGGTGTGCGTGTGTGTGAGAGAGTGTGTGTGTCAAAGGTGTGCCTGTGTGAGCGTATGTGTGTGTGTGTGTGTGTGAGCGTGTGTGTGAGCGTGTGTGTGAGAGTCGGTGTGTGTGTTTGTGTCAAAGGTGTGCTTGCAAGCGTATGTGTGTGTGTGTGTGTGTGTGTGTGAGTGTGTGTGTGTGTGTGTGTGTGTGTGTGTGTGTGTGTGTGTGTGTGTGATGAGCCTTTCAGGGTAAAAAGATGTTGGAAATATAGTCGTATTGAAATACTCGCGACGGACTGAACAGAAGAAATGACCCGGAGAAGATTTACACCTCAAAGGGGCGGAGCCTCAGAGCCACACCCACCTATTATGTCATCAATAGAGTTGATGGATGTAGATGTGAAACCTCAGTTTGGGCCACTTGTACGCGCCGCTGGTCGTGGTGAACGCGCCGATCTCCAGCTGCTGTATGTGCAGGGCCAGGATGTGAGCGTCCGGGAGAGTGGGCCGGCCCTCAGGAGCCCCTCCCTCCATCAGACACAGGCTGTCGCTCTTCAGAAACACCTGGAACAGGTGACAAATGTCATTTTTTCATCTGACAAATGCATAAATACATTCAAAACAACACTATAAATATAATTCACACAAACAATGGCTTCATCATACCCGTAATTATGATTCGGTTTTAAATTAATTTAGCTAATATTTAGCTTAAAGTAAAAGATGTTTAGAGATTATAACACAAAAATCTTTATTTTAAAAATAAATTAAATAGTTAAGCGATCTTGTAAAAAAATAAATAAGCATTTGAATATTATATGTAATAATAATATTAATAACAATATAATATTATTAACAATTTTGTTTAAAATAAATATAACACTTAAAATAAATTGTGGAGAAGCAGTTTTGTTATTATTAATATTATATGTAATAAATGATAATAGTAACAATAAAATATGTTTGTTTAAAATAAACATAAATTATCAAAATAATTAAAACAAATATCAGTGAAGTAGTTTTGTTATTATTAATATTATATGTAATAATAATAAATAAGAAGAAGAAAATAATATTATTAAGAGTTTGTTTAAAATAATTATACCAATGATTAAAATAAGTAAAGCAGTTTTGTTATATAATATTATTACTGTTATAGATATATATTATAATATTTTTTGGATCAATTTAGTTTGAATAATATTATTATCATAATATTATTAAAACAACTGAAGCAGATAATAATAATATTAAAGTAATTTAATAATATAATATATTAATTTGTTATTAATATAATATAAAATATAATAAATATAATCAAAACAACTGAAGCAGACTTATTTTTATTAATATTATTTATTTATTATATTATTATATTATATTATTACGCTCTTTGTGAGAGCGTCCGACTCTCATGCCGGCAGACCCGGGTTCGAGTCCCGCTTGGAGCGGGCGGTTTGAACAGGAGGGGTTACACTGGTGCTGTGACCCGGATGGGAGTGAGGTTTAGGGGGGTGAGTGTAACAGAGGCCAGCTAGCAGTCGCTGTGCGAGTAAACCTCATGGTGCGTTCACACCGGACGCGATTTGCGCGAATAATTTGCGCTTATCGCGCGAAGGTGGACGCTTGAACATTTTGAGTTTACTCGCTTCATTCGCGCGTGAAATTCACGTGTGACAACTACACAACAGACGCGAATTCGCGTCAAGTGAGGGGCTTCTAAATGAGCCTATATGAGCCAGCTCGTCTTGGTCACTTGATGTCTTTTTTGTAAAAAATACTACTATTAATGTGTGTCAAAACGTAGTTTAAAGACTTTTTCAGGCGATAATATAGTTGTTTAAAGCTCAAATCTGTGGTTAATTTATAAAAAGAGCCTATTTGAGCATTTTATCTGGCGTTTTCGGAGTTGTGAGATCCAGGCGATCAGTGGCATTCCGCGCTCGTTTACCCGGCGAGACCCGCCTTTCCTCGGCTAGTCCTTCTCACATTTGCCGCTGGCTCTGGCTCTTTTTTTCTGCTCCTGTCTCGTTGTGAAATGGCTCACAATGGCTCACAATAACTCACTTTCTTCCAAGCAAGATCCTTTTTATTCCTTTATTCCTGTTCCTGCAGTGATAGGATGATGTATCATACAGCTCCGGGTATCCACAAGCAGCCACGATTATCTCTGCTTGTAAATGCGTCACTACTAGAGCAAGCTCGTGATTGGTTAACGCGGCGCGAAATATCCGCCAGAGTTCAGATTTTTCAACCTGAGCGATTCGCGCGAATCGCGCGTTCAAAACGCTCAATTCGCGTCATTCGCGCCGCCTGAATCGCGCAAATCTCGCCGCCTCATTCGCGCGAATCGCGCAGCAGAATGCCATTTCACGTCTCTGCATTGATTTAACATGTAAATCACTCGCGCGAATCGCGTCCGGTGTGAACACACCATCACTCCTCTGATTAGCGTCCTTGTTAGTCCATTATAGCGGAGGGGGCGGGGCTTCAGACAACACTGTGAGTAGTCGAGTACATATGTAACAGAGGTCAGCTAGTAGTCGCTGTGCGAGTAAACCGCACTCCTCGGATTAGCCTCCTTGTTAGAGCGTCTGACTCTCATGCCAGCAGACCCGGGTTCGAGTCCCGCTTGGAGCGGGCGGTTAGAGCATCGGCAGGAGCGGAGCGGAGCATTATAACAAATTATTAAGACAATTAAAACAAATAGCAGGAGCAATAGCTTGGAGCGGGCGGTTTGAACAGGAGGGGTTACACTGGTGCTGTGACCCGGATGGGAGAGAGGTTTAGGGGGGTGAGTGTAACAGAGGCCAGCTAGTAGTCGCTGTGCGAGTAAACCTCACTCCTCTGATTAGCCTCCTTGTTAGTCCATTTTAGCGGAGGGGGCGGGGCTTCAGACGACACTGTGAGTAGTCGAGTACATATGTAACAGAGGTCAGCTAGTAGTCGCTGTGCGAGTAAACCTCACTCCTCTCTCTATAGAGATGCTCTAGGGACTGACACTAGGGGATGCAGCCTTTAGTTAGAGCGTCCGACTCTCATGCCGGCGGACCCGGGTTCGAGTCCCGCTTGGAGCGGGCGGTTCCAACAGGAGGGGTTACACTGGTGCTGTGACCTGGATGGGAGTGAGGTTTAGGGGGGTGAGTGTAACAGAGGCCAGCTAGTAGTCGCTGTGCGTGTAAACCTCACTCCTCTGATTAGACTCTCCCGGCGCACCCGGGTTCGAGTCCCGCTTGGAGCGGGTGGTTCCAACAGGAGGGGTTACACTGGTGCTGTGACCTGGATGGGAGTGAGGTTTAGGGGGGGTGAGTGTAACAGAGGCCAGCTAGCAGTCGCTGTGTGAGTAAACCTCACTCCTCTGATTAGCGTCCTTGTTAGTCCATTTTAGCGGAGGGGGCGGGGCTTCAGACGACACTGTGAGTAGTCGAGTACATATGTAACGGAGGTCAGCTAGTAGTCGCTGTGCGAGTAAGCCGCACTCCTCGGATTAGCCTCCTTGTTAGAGCGTCCGACTCTCATGCCGGCAGACCCGGGTTCGAGTCCCGCTTGGAGCGGGCGGTTAGAGCATCGGCAGGAGCGGAGCGGAGCATTATAACAAATGATTAAAACAATTAAAACAAATAGCAGGAGCAATAGCTTGGAGCGGGCGGTTCCAACAGGAGGGGTTACACTGGTGCTGTGACCCGGATGGGAGTGAGGTTTAGGGGGGTGAGTGTAACAGAGGCCAGCTAGCAGTCGCTGTGCGAGTAAACCTCACTCCTCTCACTATAGAGATGCTCTAGGGACTGACACTAGGGGTTGCAGCCTTTAGTTAGAGCGTCCGACTCTCATGCCGACGGACCAGGGTTCGAGTCCCGCTTGGAGCGGGCGGTTCCAACAGGAGGGGTTACACTGGTGCTGTGACCCGGATGGGAGTGAGGTTTAGGGGGGTGAGTGTAACAGAGGCCAGCTAGTAGTCGCTGTGCGAGTAAACCTCACTCCTCGGATCTATAGAGATGCTCTAGGGACTGACACTAGGGGTTGCAGCCTTTAGTCTCCTTGTTAGAGCGTCCGACTCTCATGCCGGCAGACCCGGGTTCGAGTCCCGCTTGGAGCGGGCGGTTCCAACAGGAGGGGTTACACACAGTGCATAGTATGTCATTTGTGTTGAACTTCAGCTCTTCTGTATGTGAGCGTCTCACCTGCACAGCCCTGAGCTCCTCCAGAGCCTCGCACACCTTCACCGAGAGCTGCTTCCATGCCTGCCACACACACACACACACACACACACACACAGAAGTTGTACAACTCATTTAGACGTGAATAAGCAGGGCTTATAAGAACCATTTATCATGCAATTTCATTTCACGCCAAATATAATGAGTACTGTTTTGTTTCTGCACAAAATGCTGAATGCACGTGGATTATAACCCTTTCATGCTTCTAAATACAGTCAGTGTTTAATCAGTTTAGAGACGCGTGCAGTGAACATTTGAGCCGCTGGAGCTGGCAGATAAGATGAAGCAGAAGCAGCACACGCAGTCTCACGACTCTCTCCACACACACTCGTTTATCACACACAGAACCGACACGGCTTTCACTTCTTACCGGTAATTGCCTCACAAACACGTTCTCCAGCCCGGACAAAATCTGCATGGCGGTGGCAAAGTTTCTGGTCTCGTAGCAGGACTTCCCAACAGCCAGAAACCGCACGAGCAGAGCCGCCTGAGCCTGATCATAAACCATACGCACACACACCTGACATTATGAAAATCATACACACATGTAGTGTTCATGGGCATATTAGAGCATCAGGGATAGAAGTGTGCTTGTCATGGAAACAATGTCATTTCTCTCATCGAATATCATATTATTCATATCATATTATTGTTATTTATTAATATTATATGTAATAAATAATAATAATAATATTGACAACTAAGAGATTTTTGTTTAAAATCATTATAACAAATTATTAAAACAATTAAAACAAATAGCAGTGAAGCAGTTTTGTTATTAATATTATATGTAATACAATAATAATAATAATACATGTTATTGTTAATATTATAAGTAATAATAATAATAATAATAATAATAAAAAATATAATATTATTAACAATTAAGAGTATTTTAAAATAATTATAACAAATAACGGTGAAGCAGTTTTGGTATTAATATTTTATGTATAATAATAATAAATGTTATCGTTAACATCATATGTAAAAAATAATATTAATAATTAATAAATAAATGTTATTATTAATATATATAATAATAACAATAATAATAATAATAATAATAATAATAATAATTATAACAATTATTAAAATAATTAAAACAAATAACGGTGAGGCAGTTTTATTACAATTTTATATAATAATAATAATAATAATAAATGTTATCGTTAACATTATATGTAATTATTAATAATAATAATAATAATAAATGTTATTGTTAGCATTATATAATAATAATAATAATAAATGTTATTGTTAGCATTATATAATAATAATAATAATAATAATAATAATAATAATAATAATAATAATAATAAATGTTATTGTTAATATTATATGTAATAATATTAATAATAAATGAATAAATATAAATGTTATTATTAATATTATATGTAATAATAATAATAATAATAATAATAATAATAATAATAATAATAATAATAATAACAATATAATATTATTAACAATTAAGAGTTAATTAAAAATAATTATAACAAATAGTGGTGAAGCAGTTGTTAGATTATTAATGTTATATAACATATATATAACATCATAATAAAACATTTTATTAAAATAATTGAAACTGTGAAGCAGACTTGTTATTATTAATATTATTGAAAAACATGAAAACGTTACAGTGCAAAAAAACAAAAAAAAGTTCTTTATGCATGATATAATTTATTTTTGTGCTGGATAATCCACTTCTCTCCTGGAATATCCTGGATGTTTTCCTCATAAAAACGAATGTGTTATGAACATTCATAAACTGTCATGATTGGCAGCCGCTCAGAGAATCACCTTGACCGAGTCACAGATGACGAGCTCTGCAGAAACCCAGTGGCTGACCGCGTCTGCGTGTGTGAGGAGTGTGTGCAGCTCGGCCCCTGACACGGCCCTCAGGAACAGACCCTGTGCAGACACACACCTGAACACACACCGCACGGGTCGTTTAAATAGCCTTGCGCTGTGTTAAATGGCGTCTGATGAATTGTTAAATGCAGAATTAGACAATGTTTAACCATTTCCAGACTTCATAAAGCAGATCACACAACTCGCCTGGAGATGTTTCTGGAGTTTTCTGCCACGCCGTGTGCTCTGGAGTTCAGGAAGTGAACCGGATGACAGTCCTGAAACACTTCCTGCGCCAGACATGAATATAAAGCTGAAGCAAACGCTTATTAGACATATGAGACAAACTCTGTTTCAGATCCACAATCAAGAGAAGCAGGAAAATAATACAATGATCATGAGTCGCCATCTAGAGCGTGAGCGGGGGATGAGGTGA
>CM042258.1:2070796-2083296 GCA_023566225.1 Romanogobio albipinnatus | reverse complement strand
CAGGTGACCGTTTTAATGAGCGAGTCATTGAGTCGATTCGTTCAAACGGATGATTCATCCAAGAATGAGGCGGTCGTTTATGAATAGGTCATTGAATCTTTGATACAAACGATTCATTCAAACGCTGAATCATTCACTAACATTGGTTTCTCCTCGAGAGGCTGCGCGAGCGTCAACAGCTCAGTGTTACCGTCAGTTTATTATACATTAGGCTTTACAGTGGCATGAAAAAGTATGTGAACCGCTTGCAACAGTTTTTCAAACCTGGGACAATATCAAACAGGTTTTGCTCGGCGTCTGACACTGAAGAAAGGGGCTATTCCAACCATATTCCTGCAAGCAGTGAGTAGTGATTTTATCCACTTATTGACTGTCTAAACATTTTCAATTTTTTTTTTTAATTGAAAGTTTCTTAGAAAGCCAACTTTAACGATAATATCCCCTGTTGTCTAGATCCATGCTAGTACAGTAACAATAGGAAACTCAAAGTAGCATACATAACTATAGTATGTCTAATGACAAAGGTTAAAGGTCCCGTTCTTCGTGTTTTTTTGAAGCTTTGATTACAGTGTGCAATATAACATGTGTTCATGTTTCGCGTGTAAAAACACAGTATTTTTCACACAATTTACTCATCTGTACACCGCTGTTCTCACTGTCCTAAAAACGGCTGATGAGTTCCTTGTTCTATGAAGTCCCTCCTTCAGAAATACGTAACGAGTTCTGATTGTGCCAGCGGTTCCTGTGTTGTGATTCGACAGCAGCTTAGCGCACGTAACTTGCACGGAAAGGTCACGCCTCTTAACGGGAGATGTATGCGCTCAATGATCTCTACAGCGTCCCTGGGAAAGCCAAACAAAGGTGATTTGACTCCGGGATGAAAATAACAGCGTCTCGACGACATGGAGACAAACACACTCAAACGCAACAATTCCTTTTCTCCACGCGACACTTCCTCTTCTCCACGTGGGACAGCAACAAGACCACGCCCCCTTTTTTGTGTATTTTTGTGGGCGGAGGTTAGTCTGTTCTACTGACGTAATTAATGAAGGAAGTACCAGGATGTAGTCCAAGCCGGCCGTTCGCTGTAGGCTTTGAAAGGGAACTTCTGTTAAGTAAAATATCTCGCTTGGCATTGAACTTTGAGCTTTATAATTTTACAGGTATTATTTATGCTCTAACAGCAACATTACACACTAACTAAAGTTTGAACAGTGGGATCACGAAGAACGGGATGTTTAATATTATTTCCTGCCAGTGTTGTCATAAATTACAACCGTAGATACGCATATCAATCCCTTTTGTCGGATAGAAATCTAATTTAGCCTATATTTCATCAACAACACTTAACTCAGGAGCTAACTACGTTAGTTTAGTTGCTTACAGATAGCTCACTCGATCCTTCTAGCTAACGTCTCTTCTCCACCACTTAAGTTGAAACTGTTGTGACTTCTGTTGTGTACACTCACCTAAAGGATTATTAGGAACACTAATACTGTGTTTGACCCCCTTTGGCCTTCAGAACTGCCTTAATTCTATGTGGCATTGATTCAACAAGGAGCTGAAAGCATTCTTTAGAAATGTTGGCCCATATTGATAGGATAGCATCTTGCAGTTGATGGAGATTTGTGGGATGCACATCCAGGGCACGAAGCTCCCGTTCCACCACATCCCAACCATTTTAGTCCAGTGAACTCATTGTCATGTTCAAGAAACCAATTTGAAATGATTGGAGCTTTGTGACATGGGGCATTATCCTGCTGGAAGTAGCCATCAGAGGATGGGCACATGGTGGTCATAAAGGGATGGACATGGTCAGAAACAATGCTCAGGTAGGCCGTGGCATTTAAACCATGCCCAGTTGGCACTAAGGGGCCTAAAGTGTGCCAAGAAAACATCCCCCACACCATTACACCACCCCCACCAGCCTGCACAGTGGAAACAAGGCATGATGGATCCATGTTCTCATTCTGTTTAAGCCAAATTCTGACTCTACCATCTGAATGTCTCAACAGAAATCCAGACTCATCAGACCAGGCAACATTTTTCCAGTCTTCAACTGACCAATTTTGGTGAGCTTGTGCAAATTGTAGCCTCTTTTTCCTATTTGTAGTGGAGATGAGTGGTACCCGGTGGGGTCTTCTGCTGTTGTAGCCCATCCGCCTCAAGGTTGTGTGTGTTGTGGCTTCACAAATGCTTTGCTGCATACCTCGGTTGTAACGAGCGGTTATTTCAGTCAAAGTTGCTCTTCTATCAGCTTGAATCAGTCGGCCCATTCTCCTCTGACCTCTAGCATCAACAAGGCATTTTGGCCCACAGGACTGCCCCATACTGGATGTGTTTCCCTTTTCACACCATTCTTTGTAAACCCTAGAAATGGTTGTGCGTGAAAATCCCAGTAACTGAGCAGATTGTGAAATACTCAGACCGGCCCGTCTGGCACCAACAACCATGCCACGCTCAAAATTGCTTAAATCCCCTTTCTTTCCCATTCCGACATTCAGTTTGGAGTTCAGGAGATTGTCTTGACCAGGACCACACCCCTAAATGCATTGAAGCAACTGCCATGTGATTGGTTGATTAGATAATTGCATTAATGAGAAATTGAACAGGTGCTCCTAATAATCCTTTAGGTGAGTGTATAGTTAATGCTATATGCTAGTTATCGTTTAGGCTGAAGTTCTAGTATGAACATAACAATTTTGCAGGTTCTTAATGAAAATAAATACTAAACTTACCACTCAGAAGCGTCCTTTACAATCTCAAAACATTTTGTTGTTCTTCAAAATCTGCATCTTTGTCAGAAACAGGCTCAAATATATAAAGTTGAATGCCTAATCTCTCCATTGTCATGACGGACAGTATGGATGTGTTTGCTGTCATTGAGCCGCACAGTGAAGCAGCCAATCAGAGCAGAACTCTGCATTAATATTCATGACCCTTCCAAATAAGGCAAAAACAGACCATTTCATCCTAAGGACAATTTCTAGGGTTGTAAATGGACTTGTAAAACTGTATCTGGACAAATCTTGACCTTAAATAATCCACATACCCTCTATGTAGATATCAGAGAACAATTTAAAATATTGTTTCAAATCATTCTAGGGCACCTTTAATAATAATAATCACAAAAAAATTATCATTTTAATTTTTTTGGCTTTGTATTTGGCTTATCCAGTCAGACATCACTTGATTCCCAGTGCTCTGATCACTGTAAATGCAGAATATTCCTGCTGAGAAATGTCTAAAACACACCTGCAGATATTTCCTCACAGAATGCAGAAACTCAACTTTGGCTCTGAGCTCATCAAACTGCAGCTTGACTTTAGACACCATCACATGCTTTGTGTCTGAACCTGCAAAGACACACACACACACACACACACACACACACACACACACACACACACACACACACACACACACACACACACACACACACACATCTGACGACTGAGGAACATCTGTATTGCATAATTAATGGACAGGCATCAGATGTTGAAGTACCTTTGTTTTTTCTCTCTTGCTGGATCAGCTTGTGGTAGAACGTTCTGGTCTTTTTCAGATTTCTGCTCTCAATGATGAGCTGTTGGTGAAGCTCCTGTTCGAGAGACAGATCAAACAGATCAATAAATGTATAACCACAACTAAATCTGGCTTATATAAAGCTTATATCTTTGTGTAATTCGACCCAATGTGTGTAAGAGGATGAATATGATTGGAGTGTACGTATTCAAACGTTTGAGGTCGGTACGTTTTAAAAAATATATATATTTCTACTCACCAAGGCTGCATTTACTTGATCAAAAATACAGTAAAAATTTTGAAATATTATTCCAATGTAAATCAGCTGTTCTCTATGTGAATATATAGTAAAATATAATTTATTCCTGTGATCAAAGCTGAATTTATTTGATCAAAAATACAGTAAAAATTCTGAAATATTATTATTATTTCAAATACCCATTTTCTATGTGAATATTTAGTAAAATATCATTTATTCCTGTGATCAAAGCTGAATATATCATCATTACTCCAGTCTTCAGTGTCACATGATCCTTCACTAATCACTCTCATATGCATATCTCAGGATTCATTGATAAATATAAAGCCTATATTTCACATATAAATCTTATAATCTTCTTTACTGTCACTTTTAATCCGTTTAACGCATCCTTGCTCAATAAGAGCAGGGCCTGAAATGTACTTTTTTGACCACCTGCCACAGTGACTTTTTGTTCTTCAGAGGTGCTATATAGCACCTTAGTCAAAGAACCGCTGAAGAACCACTGAAGCACCAAAATTGGTGCTATATAGCACTAAAAAAGGTTCCCCTATGATTACGAGCCAAGAACCATTTTTGGTGCCATATAGAACCTTTTTTTTTTTTAGAGTGTACGCCAGCGTTGGATTATTATCTCGTCCCATCTCACCAACAGTTCAATACTCGCACATCCAAACGTAACGTTAGAAGGGCTCATCTTCTTTCCGATCGCATGAACGTAGTCGCATCCGCTCAAACTGCCCAATGAATCACTCAATTCTCATTGGCCAATGTGGCAAGTAGCATAGTTGCCACGTCCGCGTATAACACGCATCTTTGGGCTTCTTCTTTTTTTGGCATGTCGCGTTAAAAAAATCACGAGTCGCGGGTTGAGGTTTTTTGGGCTTATTTAAAAAAATGTGGTTGCTTGTTAGGAAAATATAATAAGCAACTTCGTTTCTTTACATTTATGGTCGCTGTTTTGTCCAATACATTGGCTGACACGCAATAGCCATTCAGTAGCCTAGATGCCAGACGAACTTAGCCCCGCCCACAACATTTGAGCTCAGGCAGTTCGGTCTGGACTTGATCCATAGAGAAGTAATTATGCCCGAACAGAAACTGTTCGGACCAATGAAATTGTCAGGGCGGGCTTTAGACGATGATGGACAGATGATAAACAGTAACGTCATCATCACGTCATCAAAGGCGCTTGGGTTGAATCTGTTCTACTCCTAAACGGAGAACTTGTTCGTATATGCGTTCACCTTTACTATTTCTCTCAGAAATGATGATGGTGTTGGTCAGTACTCTGTGTATCCTTAAATTCTTTTTTTACAACACCGGCAAAGATCGTTTACACTCATCTTCTTCTTCTAACGTGACTTATTCCAGCGCACACAGACAGGGTTGCCAAGTTTTTACAGCAAAACTCGCCCAACTGCTACTCAAAACTAGCCAAAAACAAGCCCAATAGCTTTCCGGGTGGGGGGGTTCTCCGGGAAAAATGGCATTTGGGGGGTAAAATATGTTATTTTGGCTGGACTGCTGCTAAATTTCGCATTCCTGGGTCTGGATATCACATAATTGATGTCGCTTCAACCCGTGGACTTGGCAACACAGTGCAGTTGAGTTCTGTTGACATTTGACAACTAACGTTATGCGTCGCTCCGTTGCTCTGATTGGCTGTAGGTCTATCCAATTGAGGTCTTTCCTGGTTTGGTTTAAACATCCCATAATCACAGCCCAACGGAGCAGATCAGACTCATATTCTGACTAGAATTGAGTATGACGACGTCAGGCTAGCCATTCAGTGCAACCATAGCCTACAAGTGTTAATAATCCGTCCTCATACATCCAGCCTTCGCCACATCGTTGAGGAAAAATTGCGTGCAACGTGCAGGCATGTGACGCAATAAATGCACGTAATGATAGTTAGTAGACGTAAATAGACGCATACATTTTTACAAACAATGCCACCAGCAGAGATGTACAGAGATGGAGAGGAAACAGGGAGGAGATCGGCACCTAATTTAATTTTAAATATATGTAAAAAACAAAACAAAAAAACAAGTATACTAATAAGAACAGTAGGTATGGTTCGAATTAATTTTATCATAAATATATGGCTATATTGCAGCGCTCCCTTGTGCTTATGTGTCCCAGTTGTGCATACTATCACATATAGTATGTGACATTAGTCATTAGGACAGATATATGCACATTGAGATGCAGGGCTTATCTTTTTCACGGTTTGCAGTGTGTGTGTGTGTCAGTGTTAATTTCAAATAATTTTCCTCAAAATTTTCGTCAACGACCTTTTTTCACTGACCAAAATGAGACGAAAACTAAATAAAAACTAGTGATGGATGACAAAAACTATGAGGAAAATCAACTGTCATTTTCGTGCACAAATAAAAGCGAGAGGAGAATGTTAGTGAGGGACGATGAGGGAAGAGATCGGGTCAGAACTGATGTCCTGTGTCACAGATGCGCACATTTGATCTGAGCTGATCTAACCGCTGGAAAACACACGGCCTACAGGCTCACACACCCCCAATCCAGCGCTCCAGAGCGGCTCAATCAATCAATAACACACATTTATGCCAGGATATTGTTTATGAACTAATGCTGACGAATAATGACAATGTTTACTTTACGATGTTTATATAGTAATGTGTTTTAGACGGTTGTAACAACGCATATTTTATCTCCTCATCTGAACTTGAATGAGCTCCTGCAACTGCAATAGTAAGGCGAGATTTCAAAATAAGAGTCCTGGTGTATTTCCAGCTGGTTTATAATTAAAAGTCCATCCATCCATCCATCCATTTTCTTCCGCTTATCCGGGGCCGGGTCGCGGGGGCAGCAGTCTAAGCAGAGATGCCCAGACTTCCCTCTCCCTAGACACTTCCTCTAGCTCTTCCGGGGGGACACCGAGGCGTTCCAAGGCCAGCCGGGAGACATAGTCCCTCCAGCGTGTCCTTGGTCTTCCCCGGGGCCTCCTCCCGGTTGGACATGCCCGAAACACCTTCCCGGGAAGGCGTTCAGGAGGCATCCGGAACAGATGCCCGAGCCACCTCAGCTGTCCCCTCTCGATGTGGAGGAGCAGCGGCTCTACTCCGAGTTCCTCCCGAGTGACTGAGCTTCTCACCCTATCTCTAAGGGAGCGCCCAGCCACCCTGCGGAGAAAGCTCATTTCGGCCGCCTGTATCCGGGATCTTGTCCTTTCGGTCATGACCCAAAGCTCATGACCATAGGTGAGAGTAGGAACGTAGATTGACCGGTAAATCGAGAGCTTCGCCTTACGGCTTAGCTCTTTCTTCACCACGACAGACCGGTACATCGACCGCATTACTGCAGAAGCTGCACCGATCCGTCTGTCAATCTCCCGTTCCATCCTCCCCTCACTCGTGAACAAGACCCCTAGATACTTGAACTCCTCCACTTGGGGCAGGAACTCTCCACCAACCTGAAGTGGGCAAGCCACCCTTTTCCGACTGAGGACCATGGCCTCGGATTTGGAGGTGCTGATCCCCATCCCAGCCGCTTCACACTCGGCTGCAAACCGTCCCAGTGCATGCTGAAGGTCCTGGTTAGAAGGGGCCAACACGACAACGTCATCCGCAAAGAGCAGAGACGAAACCGTGTGGTCCCCAAACCTGACACCCTCCGGCCCTTGGCTGCGCCTAGAAATTCTGTCCATAAAAATTATGAACAGAACCGGCGACAAAGGGCAGCCCTGCCGGAGTCCAACATGCACCGGGAACAAGTCTGACTTACTGCCGGCAATGCAGACCAAACTCCTGCTTCGGTCATACAGGGACCGGACAGCCCTCAACAAAGGACCCCGGACCCCATATTCCCCCAGCACCCTCCACAGGACGCCGCGAGGGACACAGTCGAATGCCTTCTCCAAATCCACAAAACAAATGTGGACTGGTTGGGCAAACTCCCATGAACCCTCCAGCACCCTGTAGAGGGTATAGAGCTGGTCCAGTGTTCCACGACCAGGACGAAAACCACACTGTTCCTCCTGAATCCGAGGTTCCACTATCGGCCGAATTCTCCTCTCCAGTACCCTGGCATAGACTTTCCCGGGGAGGCTGAGAAGTGTGATCCCCCTATAGTTGGAGCACACCCTCCGGTCCCTCTTTTTAAAAAGAGGGACCACCACCCCGGTCTGCCATCCCAGAGGCACTGTCCCCGACCGCCACGCGATGCTGCAGAGGCGTGTCAGCCAAGACAGCCCCACAACATCCAGAGACTTGAGGTACTCAGGGCGGATCTCATCCACCCCCGGTGCCTTGCCACCGAGGAGTTTCTTGACCACCTCGGTGACTTCAGCTTGGGTGATGGATGAGTCCTCCTCTGAGCCCCCAGCCTCTGCTTCCTCAATGGAAGACGTGACGGCGGGATTGAGGAGATCCTCAAAGTATTCCTTCCACCGTCCGACAACATCCCCAGTCGAGGTCAACAGCCGCCCATCGCCACTGTAAACAGCGTTGGTAGGGCACTGCTTCCCCCTCCTGAGGCGCCGGACGGTTTGCCAGAATCTCTTCGAGGCCAGCCGATAGTCCTTTTCCATGGCCTCACCGAACTCCTCCCAGGCCCGAGTTTTTGCCTCCACAACCACCCGGGCTGCAGTCCGTTTAGCCTGCCGGTACCTGTCAGCTGCCTCAGGAGTCCCACAAGCCAGCCAGGCCCGATAGGACTCCTTCTTCAGCTTGACGGCATCCCTTACTTCCGGTGTCCACCACCGGGTTCGGGGATTGCCGCCTCGACAGGCACCGGAGACCTTGCGTCCACAGCTCCGAGCAGCCGCTTTGACAATGGAGGTGGAGAACATGGTCCACTCGGACTCAATATCTCCAGCCTCCCTCGGGATCCGGTCGAAGCTCTGCCGGAGGCAGGAGTTGAAGATCTCTCTGACAGGAGACTCGGCCAAACGTTCCCAGCAGACCCTCACAGTACGTTTGGGTCTACCGAGTCTATCCAGCTTCCTCCCCCGCCATCGGATCCAACTCACCACCAGGTGGTGATCAGTTGACAGCTCCGCCCCTCTCTTCACCCGAGTGTCCAAGACATACGGCCGCAGGTCAGATGAAACGACCACGAAGTCGATCATTGACCTACGACCTAGGGTGTCCTGGTGCCATGTGCACTGATGGACACCCTTATGCTTGAACATGGTGTTCGTCATGGACAAACTGTAACTAGCACAGAAGTCCAATAACTGAACACCACTCGGGTTCAGATCAGGGGGGCCGTTCCTCCCAATCACGCCCCTCCAGGTTTCACTGTCATTGCCCACGTGGGCGTTGAAGTCCCCCAGTAGAACGACGGAGTCCCCAGTCGGAGCACTCTCCAGCACCCCTCCCAGGGACACCAAGAAGGTCGGGTACTCTGCACTGCTGTTTGGCCCGTAGGCACACACAACAGTGAGAGACCTATCCCCGAGCCGAAGCCGCAGGGAAACGACCCTCTCGTTCACTGGGGTAAACTCCAACACATGGCGGCAGAGCTGGGGGGCTATAAGCAAACCCACACCAGCCCGCCGCCTCTCACCATGGGCAACTCCAGAGTGGTGAAGAGTCCATCCCCTCTCGAGAAGTGTGGTTCCAGAGCCCAAGCCGTGCGTAGAGGTGATTCCGACTATCTCTAGTCGGAACCTCTCAACCTCACGCACAATCTCAGGCTCTTTCCCCGCCAGCGAGGTGACATTCCATGTCCCAAGAGCTAGTTTCCGTGTCCAGGGATCGGGTCGTCTAGGCCCCCGCCTTCGACTGCTGCCCGATTCACTTTGCACCGGCCCCTTACGGTCCCTCCCGTGAGTGGTGGGCCCACGGGAAGGTGTCCCCACGTCGCTCCTTTGGGCTGAGCCCGGCCGGACCCCGTGGGGGAAGGCCCGGCCACCAGGCGCTCGCATACGAGCCCCAACCCCAGGCCTGGCTCCAGGGTGGGGCCCCGGCTGCGCCATACCGGGCGACGTCACGGTCCTCCTTTTTTTTGGCATCATAAGGGGTTTTGAACTGCTCTTAGTCTGACCCGTCACCTAGGACCTGTTTGCCTTGGGAGACCCTACCAGGGGCATATAGCCCCGGACAACATAGCTCCTAGGGTCATTCGGGTACTCAAACCCCTCCACCACGTTAAGGTGGCAGTTCAAGGAGGAGTTATTAAAAGAATTAAAAGTCACGCATTATATATTCGTTTTTGCTTACACAATAAACTGTATTTAATTTAATTCCCATTGAATTCATATTCAGGAGGAAAGACCAGTATTTGACACATATTCAATAAAGTATCAGGGTTAGAATAGTTCACTAAAACCATTAAAACAAATCTTCATTACTTGAAATTAAATAAATGTTAACTGAAATAAAAATAAATAGATAAACAAACTTATTTGAAGCTTTAGCTTAACCTGATATACTAACTAAAACAGAAATACAAAGTTATAAAAACTATATAGATGTTTTTAAAAAACAGACAAAAAAGTGAATTGAGCTCTTTCGTGTATTTTTAATGTCAAAAACAAAATGATGTCAAAATGTCGGTTCATGTGACAGTCGGTTATGTGACGCTTAAATGCTTAATGTATTACAATTCAACTAAACTCATTAGATTTAAGGAGACTAAATCTAGACTAAAACTAAAAACAATTCAGGTGACTAAAATATGACTAAAACTAAATGGCATTTTAGTCAAAAGACTACGACTAAAACTAAATCAAAATATGCTGTCAAAATTAACACTGGTGTGTGTGTGTGTGTGTGTGTGTGTGTGTGTGTGTTCACTAACTCCGACTACAGGTTCCCATAATTGGCCTTTGCGTCACTTTTTCTCTTTTTCCATCTCCAAACCTCTCCTGTTCACAGCCGATCGGAGGATATTGCGTGCCCTTTATTGCAATTTAAGGATTAAAAAAAATAAAAAAATAAAAATTCACCTCTGTTTTTGCTTTTCAAACTCCGAGAGGTTTCAGTTTAATATGTTGCAGGCTCATTTATTGATAAAAATATATATATTTATCATAAATTATATTGATGATAATAAATAATATAATAATATTGGGCTTGTTTTTGAAGCTGCGGTTGCTTATTTGTCTCGCAAGAGTTGGCAACACTGGCAGGTAGATTGACAGTGTCACCCGCCAATTGCAAAATTCACCCGCATTTGGCGCGTGGTCGGGTGTTCATTTCAGGCCCTGAATAAGAGTGTTCATTTTCCTGAGCCCAAACGTTTGAGGCTAGTGTTCATCATGAGGGTGTGTGTCCAGTGTGTGTCCAGCAATATGAACTCTGTGTATCTCTCACTATGGTAACAGAGATCGATGGCGGCGCTTTGAAGAGGAGAACGACTGCACCTCCGTTCCTCCGCTCATAACACAGCCCTCCATCAAAGCATCACACACACACACACATCATGCACACTCTTGTCATATGAACTCTTTTTGTGACAATGTATATATCTGTATTTCCTCTGCTCATTCAAAATAAGCTGCTCCAATGAAAATGAAGATTGTTCAGGATACTGTACCTGGAGAAATTCTGTCTCTATGAAATGTGGGTCCTTTGGGTACAGTTAGCATTAAATCAACAGCGGAAATCAGCATTAGCACACATCACAGACCAGACAACAAGGCAAACACACAACAAAACCCCTGTAAAATTTAAAGAAATATATTTTAAAAAGTATTATTAAATACATATAATATATTAATGTTATTAATATTATATGTAAAAATAATAACAATATAATATTATTGACAATCAAGGGTTTATTTAAAATAATAATAAATTATCAAACTATTTAAAATAATAATAAATTATCAAACTAATTAAAACAAATAGTGGTGAAACTGCTTTGTTATATTAATATAATATAATATAATTAATAATAATAATAAAAATCACAGCAATATAATATGTTTTAAATAATTATAACAAATATTAAAATAAGTAAAACAAATAGTGGTGAAGCAGTTGTGTTACATTCATATAAAATAATATAATTAATATAATATAATATAAATTAATATAATATAATACATTTAATATAAAATAATATAATATATTTGTGACATTATTTTCATGAAAAATGTTCTCCCAAAATCATATTAATTACAAAATAATAAAAGCAGCATTTCTTATTTCTGTTTAATAATATGTGATGTAATAAAATATCTAAAACTAATAAATAAAAATTAATACAATTATTTTTTAAAAATCAGTTTTGTAAAAAATAAAATAAAAATAAAATATTACCAAAAACTATAAACAGTTTTGTGACCCTGATGACAAGAGATCCGGTGTCTGACCTGTGATTTGTCGTCCAGTGTTGTGGACTCTCTGTGGCGGCTGAGGTTCTGCGCGTACTCCAGCACGTCCTGGCCGAAGCAGTCGTCTGCGTACAGAGCCAGGGCCCAGCAGGAGGAGCGCGGGGGCCGCTGAGGGCCGCTGCAGACGGACATCACAGACGCGCAGTCGTCCATGTCAGGAGTGAGTCCATCGCCTCCGCTCTCCTCCAGATCACACGGGGCTTCAGCTCCACACACACACTCAGCAGCGCCTCCTCCTGCGGCCACACGCCACTGCGCCTCCATCACCCGCTCATTCACCTCTATCAGAGAGAGAGAGAGAGAGAGAGAGAGAGAGAGAGAGAGAGAGAGAGAGAGTGTGTGTGTGTGTGTGTGTGAGAGAGAGAGTGTGTGTGTGTGAGAGAGAGGGAGAGA